>JACGDI010005643.1:91869-111118 GCA_014898725.1 Jacaranda copaia | reverse complement strand
GGGGTCGATTCATGTCGACCAAACTTAGATGATGAGTTCGGGAGCGGCCTCCAGATCAATACGGGTCGACCGCGTAGCTTACCATATGGGGTCGATACTAGTCGACCAGTCTGACTTCGCCACTGGGCTATCATCACAAGACTTTGGAAGAGGCCCTCAGGTCGATACGGGTCGACCACGAGGCTTCTTATACGGGGTCGATACAGGTCGACCAAAGTGACTTGCCTCAGGGCTTAGTGGGTTGAATCCTCTGATCTTGGGCCTATTGGGCCTGCTGAATTATATCATTTCACATTGGACTTCGTGAGCTGTCTGATTTATAAAAGGGGCCTGTTGGGCTATCCCCTACCAATTATATATATATATATATATTAAGTGACAGATAAAATTTTCAGTACTTTATATTTTAATATTTCTATGGTGGGGATAGCTCAAGATGTCACTAGTGAAATAAGAAAATGAAATGCATATAAATGGTTAAGAAAGTCACAATTAATTTGAATTAATTTTAATTTATATAAATAAAAAAATAAGCATGATTGAACAATGCGTTGAAGTAGGTTTCACACTCTGGACCAGCATATATATAATATTTCAAACGAGTGATTGAGACAGCTGAAATTAAATTTTGCATATAAAACTCGGATAAATAGATATATTTATTTACATATAAATACAAAGAAAATATATATATATGTGCATAAAATCAACATCAATAACTAATTAGATGTTGAATAGTCTGTCAGAGGAAATTGGAGGATCGACTTCACCTACTCAGATTTGGACATATGTATAGGAAAAAGACCCAAAAGACTAAATAATATAAATATGTATAGTATATTATATAACAGGATTGAATTTTAAAATAAAAATTGTCAATTTTCTTAACTAATCGTTTGAATTGAAGTTCATCATTCATGAAATGTGGAAATTAGCTATTGCATTAGATAAGATTTTACATGCAATAATTAAAGAAAATGACTAATAGTCATTAGTCACTACAAGGGAAAGAAAAAATTAATAATTAAATAATATGTGAGAATACTGAAATTTTTGTTAGCTAGTTATACATATTAAGTGACAAAAAAAATTTATTTTGTCATAATGATCACTTTAACAAATTTGATAATAGCAACAGCTGTATTTAAGTTGTTACTGTTACAGCTAGTGATACATCCATAATGAATATGTACTAATAATGAAAATTTTATTACAAATTGTAGTAGCAATTTTACTAATGCATTTACAGTATAGATGCGTTACTAATTATTAATAATGACAATGTAAAGTACAAGTTTTTGTCACGTTAAGCTATATTGTAATAAATAAAAATTAATGCACTTAAAAATTTATCATCCATAACATTATAAAAGCCGTTATCACTTAGAGGGTGTTTGGGTGAGCTTATAAGCTCCTCAAAATATCTTATAAGATGTTTAAGAGCTTATAAGTTAATAAAAAGTGTTTGGTAATTTTTTTTAAAAAAGAGCTTATAAGATCTTAAAATAAGATGTAAGAAACTTATAAACTCTTTTAAAAAAAAGTATGGAGACCCTAACTTGTTTTTAAGATCTTAACAAGCTTCTTTATTTTTAACCATTTTAATTATAAAATTATCATTATTAACATTTTATAAACTCCAAAATCTTATTTTATCCAAACACTTCACCATCTTATTTTAAAAATAAGATCTAACATATAAGTTCCAAAAATATCTTATAAGATGTAAAAACTTATAAGATATTTAAAATAAGCTTGGCCAAACACCATCTTAATAAATATCTTTAGTGACAAGATTCACATTATCACTTATTTTTTTCCCCATCAATATTATATATTTTTTTAAAGTGCATTTGCTACTATCAATGATAGTTCGTGTATTATAATGAAGAAGAAACTAAGATTAGGATTAATCTTGTTTTAGTTCTTTAAGCTTTAGTGTAATGATTTTTTGTTGAGTTCTTTATCATTGGAATTTATGGAGGAATTTCTTGATCTTCGACTCCATAACGGTTAATTGGTCATAATAATGAAAATAAAAATAAATGAAACTGGGCTAAAAAATTCTCAATAATTTCAATTTTCTAGACAATCATTACAATAACAAGTAAAATTCATGAGATAATAGTAAATCACGATATAAAATTGTTGCAAATTATATATATATAGCAATTACTTTATGATAGTAATAATTTTTACAAATTTAACAATAATAAAAAATTATATTTAAATCATTGATTTTTATAATTTAATAACAATAAAACTCCTGCCACAAATCATAGTTATGATTTTTAAACTTCTATTATCATTATATACATGCTACTAATTATACATAATGACAACTTAAATATTAATTTTGTCACTATTAAGATTTTTTATAATAAAATAAAAATTATTATCATTTAATAAATATCATTAATAATAATTATTACCACTTAATATATACCATCAATGATTATTTTTATATTATCGCTTATGACCATAGACGTAGGCAGGGGGTTTAGAAGGGCAGCCCCCGTCCCCACCCCCGGTTATCACCCCCCAAAAAAAATTAGAATTTGATCTTTTATATTAAAAATCTCAAAATATTATCATTTTCCCATCCCTCAAATTATAAAATGTCCCTTTCTTTTATTGAAAAATATATACTTTGCCATTGTTCTTTTTTATTATTTCAAATTTTACAAAATATTATATTTTTAATAATTCAATTTCGCCCCCTATAATAATTTTTTTTGATTCCATCCCTGCTTATGACTATGACTTTATATATATATTTTATAAAATTGAATCTTTTAATTTTTGTTTTCCCCAAAAAATTAACCATTGAAAGTGAGAGACTAACAATCATAATAATGCATGTCTCAACTTTTCAATTTCCCCATGTGGCGTCGATGAAAATTCAAAATTTCCCCAAGCAACTTGTCCGAATAAGTTAAAAAAGAGAGAATTTAAAAAAGGGCATCACCTTGTTTAGCTTTATGTCCTCGTAAATTATGAAAAACCAGAGGCGTATGTATGGCGGTTTCCATGCACAAATTGATGATTTTTATCATCCCGACCCTCTCGGCACCACTTTCCTGAAAGGAATCTTACAACTATTGAAAACTGCTTTCTTGCGTTGGGTTCTAATCCTCAGTGGTCCTAACTATTCTGGACTTGATTGATTGCATCAGTTGTGCCGTGTTCACCAAACCATGCGATGCTCATTTATTTTTCTTTAAGTTAGGCTCGTCGTCGCGTTTTAGTTACATTATAAATACTACATTGATTTGTTTGATGGGGGCTCACTTGGAGTGCAGGGGTGAAGGCTCCCACCATATGGCGCTGTATTTATTGTTGATGTGGATATTATTTTTGAATATTTACATGCATGCTGGCCCCAAAGACATTAAAAAAAGAAATTTACATTTTGGGCTCAAGCCACAAGGGACCACCCGACATGGGCAAGCTTGAACCCAAACCAAGATCAAGACAAACTGATTCAAATTAATCACATCAGTACAAATAGCTTAAATTATTGTCATTTTTGTTAAGTACGCTATTAGTATCTTATTCATTTATTCGATTAATGGTATTTGTTTTACTCATTCTTACTAACCTAATGTTGGTCGATTACTGCTGAGATATATTCTAACACTCCCAACTAGATTTATGGTTTCAGAACTTAAAAACATACCTAGAGTCGCATGGATCGACAGAGGATCATTCGTGCCCTAATTTGGTTGGTCTTCTCAACCCTGTGATACCTTGTGATTGGGTGAGGCGATGCCAACCCTCAACAATAGCCTATTTTTGAGAAAGGATTATATGAGTTTTGGCAAGTGCTTTGCACTCTACTTTTTTATGTTCTTTATCTCTTCTCACTTGTGTGGACATAAGTAGAGTTGTAAATAGATATTCGGAAATTTATTTATTGTTAACATTCGTATTTATTTATATAAAATTTATCTGCATTCATTTAAAGTGGATATTATTCGTATTTGATTAATAGAGATTCAATTATAAATAAATACGGATATGATAAATACGTATCCAATCTGTTTAATAATAATTTCTAATATATATTTGATATGGGATAACCCAATAGGCCCAACATCAAATGAGACAGCCCATGAGGCCCAATGATAAATCTGTTTGGTCGACCAGTATTGACCTCACTTGGTAGGGTCTACGGTCGACCAGTATTGACCTTAACACCACTCCAGAAGTTCGAGCATTCGAGTCTGGTCAACATGAATTGACCTTCAGCGTTCACTCGGATCCCCACCGGGTATATTAATCCGACAGGTCGAGTCCCTCTGCTCTAATGACACGTGGTAGTTGGTACAACCGCTGTCAACAACTCTGACAGCTTGACAACCTTGCCAACAATGTTGGCAGAGATGTGCCCCTACTGGCACAGTTTATCCGAAAAAATAGTAGATTTAGCCACATGGCACAGTACCATAATCTGGACATGGAATGACTCCCAACCCCCTGGCAGGGGAAAAAGCTAGTACACCTGATAGGGATACTGGGGTAAAATCACACCCACAGAAGGCTATAAGTACTCCAGGGCCAACCACGCTCAGGGTAATGCCACCTACACTTTACATTCTCTATACTTTGCTCGATCTCTCTATCTCGATCAGAACTAACTTGAACATTAGAGTGCCTTTGCCTGGGGTACCTCGACTAGTTTAATGTGTGTTGTGGTTGTAGATTTCAAGCCCAAAATTATATACAACCCTCATTTCCTCTACACGCAGTTTTCTACACTATCATTTGGCGCTGTCTGTGGAAAATTTTGAGATTGCAGTGAGAAAATGGTGAACACACGCAGAGTAGCATTTGAAAGGGAAGAGAACCGGAGGTCCATTTCCCCACCTCTCCCTAACCCCCAGCAAGATACCAATGCTCCGGGCACCAGCGCCTCCCAGGAACAGCTAGTGATGCTCACCATGCCCTAGTTGATGCAACTAATAAATGACCAAATTTTTGCCCAAATATCAGCCCAATTATCTGCCGTTCTGAATAGGCACACCATAGTGCCCGCCCCCGCACAAGTCCGCAGCCACCTCCACTGAAAAACAGGCCCCTAGAGAACAGCCCCTCCCACCAATAGGCCAGGCAGCCACCTGCCAAGTGGATCACTTGATCACGTTCACGGACTCCCAATTAGTGGCAGAACAGGTCGAGGGAAATTTTGAAGCCAAAGAGCCGTCGATGGTCTGATACCTGGCCGAGGAGAAGAGGTTGCAACAGTCCTTCAAAAGATTTACTCTCAGCCAGGTTCTCGATCTGAGAATGAATGGGCAGATGCCCTTTCCAAGTTCGCTAGCTCAATCAAAGGAATAAGAGATAAGAAGATCATATTTCTGGTCTCAGACAGGCCATCAATCGCGCTGAATGATGAAAATCCTATAATGGCCATCAACGAGGCGATTGTTTCTTGGCAAACTCCAATAAAATTATATCTTAGCCAAGATGTTGTCCCCAACGACAAAAATGAGGCTAAGCGTCTTCGAGGTCAAGCCTCCAAATTCACCATTGATGAGCAAGGTTAATTGTACAAATAATCCTTCGACGAACCCCCCTTGAGGTGCTTGGATCGAGATCAGGCGTCCGAAGTATTGCAGGATGTTCATGCGGGCATGTGTGGCAACCATTCCAGAGAAAGGTCTTTTGCCCATAAAATTATCAGGTATGGATACTTCTGGCCAATATTATTGAAAGATTTAGTGGATTTTGCACGCAAGTGTGCATCTTGCTAGGTCCATTCCAACCTGTCGCACTAGCCAGCTGCACCGATGGTTAATGTTGAGATTTTCTGGCCATTCAATTAGTGGGGAATCAACATCATGGGTTCTTTGTCGAGGTCAATGGGGCAGTGAAAGTTCATAATCTTAACGGTCGAATATTTCACTAAGTGGGTTAAAGCTGAGGCCGTTTCTAAAATAACTGACGCGGCTATAAAAAATTTCATATGGAAGAATATCATTTGCTGTTTTGGGCTACCCAAAATACTCATTTCAGATAACGACACTCAGTTTCAGAGTAAGAGTACACGCGGTTGGTGTGAGGCCTTGGGGATCGCACAACATTTTACATCAGTAGGCAATCTGCAGTTAAATGGGCAAACTGAATTGACCAATCGGACTGTCCTCGAACAATTAAAGGTTAGAATTCAGGACATAGGGGCAAACTAGGTAGACGACCTACCCGACGTACTATGGGCTTACAGGACAACTCTCCGAATAGCCACCGATCACACACCTTATAGCTTGGTATATGGACCGGAGACAGTTATACTTTCAGAATTGATCCAACATACTGCTCGTGTCATCTACTACCACCCACTACACAACACGTCGAAAAGGAAGTTGGATCTCAAAATTATTAACGAGCGTCGACAGAAGGCCTATAACACTATGTAATGCTACATATCAAAGATGAGCTAGACCTATAATAAAAGGATCAGAGAGCATCGTTTCAACGTTGGAGATCTTGTTCTCAAAAAGGTGGAGGTCTCCAAAAATGTGGGCAAGTTCGAACCAAAATGGGAAGGGCCATATTCCATTATCAAAGTAGCAAAACATAATGCCTACAGGCTGGCCAACATGCAAGGAGAAGAACTCCCCCGCCCATGGAACGCCATCAATCTCAGGAAGTTTTTTATTTAAATTTGTATGGCGTTTACCTTCGTGGCCTATTAGCTTAAATAAAATTGTAATTTTATTTGCTTAATTTTTGTCTTTGATAATTTTGGTTGACCCTATCCAAATTTTTAGTCGACGACCAAGCAGCCTCTTGCTGCCACTCAAACGGCTCCTAGCTGCCTAAGTTCTTAGTCGACCCCGTAGTCGATGACTAAGCAGCCCCTTGCTACCACCCAAGCGGCTTCTAGCCGTCCAAGTTCAGCGTCGACCCCGTAGTTGACAATTATGCAACCCCTCCTGTGTTTATTAGACCATCCACTTTTTATCGACCCCGTAAGCGTCAAGCAGATCAATATGAAGCAATCAATGATGCAGTTGTGCAAAACGAAGGCAACACAATAGGCAACCAAATGTTTTCACATTACCACAGCAGAATTAAACGGTATGCACAACAAGAATGAAAGAAAAGATGTGTTCTTTATTGATGAAACTTGGGCGAAGTACATACATACATTCGTAAAAAAGAAAAAAGAAAAAAAAAAGGGAAAAGGATGGTCCGCTTTGATTTCAGGGTTGGCCGGGCTCCTTTTGTCAACCTTCAGCCTATTGTGCTTCTAGTTCAGGCGCTGCATAGGCAAGCAAAGACATTGCCTGAGGAGGTTCTGACGGTCCTGGAAGATAGCCCATAAAATTAGTCGACCGCAGCACGTATTGCTCCAAGTCGACCTGTTCATCCCTTAGCTGAGCAACAAGATCCTCCGCGAAAGCGAACTTTGCACATATCTGCTCTAGCTGGACATTGACCTCGGCCTTCTTCTTTTCCTTTACTGACAATGACGTGTTAGGTGCAGAGCAACAGGTGCTCCCTCGGCAACCTGCTCAGTACCGCCTTCCTCTAGATTAGGGAATGGTTCCAGCTTGTCATTAAGTAGAAGGCTCATCCACTCCCTATCCTCGACACGAAAGCAGTAGCCTATATGCTCTAATTGATTAATGGCCCGCTGATATGCTTCGTGGGCATCATCTAAGGCTACAATTGCACTGGCATTCTGAAAAGCAATGCTGACTACGAATTGCTCAACAGCTTTGCGTCGCACCGTAGGCAGATGCTGGGGGAAAGCCTCTTTAGCCTGGTTGGTCACCTCCGCGTGACCTTTGGCCCGTCCAGAGCTGAAGCTCACTTGCAGGTCGAGATGGGTTTTCTTAATGATATTATCCATTCGACTCCGGTCTTCGATGGCCTGCACTAGCTGTTGATCCTTGGCCTCGAGCTGCACTTTGAGGTTGGAAACCCTCTTATTTAGCTGCTTGACCTGGAGCTGGGAAGATTTGAACTGTACCTTCAGAGTTTTCAATTCTTTCCCAGCCTCCAGCTCCTCTTTGGCAACGAGCGCCATTCCGACCGCCTAAACATATTATAGCCTAACTGTCCTATCTAAAATACAGCAATGTCATTCTCAAGCCAACATAAACATAACAGAAAAGACATGATCAAAATTTATCGATCTTATACTTACCACGTTGCAGTAATAGGACATTGCCTTCATTGTCCCAAGCTGGCTTAGGTTCATGAACTTGCGCTAGTCGTTCAAGAAAAGCCCGAGGTCATCCATTTAAGGGCGTCGGAGCAGTTGGCCCCCCATCAAGTATCGAGGTTGAGTCGGTTATATTCTAATCCCGATCCGTTGTAAATCTCACAGGAGATAGTCGAGGGAGCCAGAACATGGGGCCCTCACTAGTTTTCGCAAACAAGTCCCAGCCTGTCACGACCTTTTGCTTCCTCTTTCCCCTAGCAATTTTCTTCGGAGCCAACCCTCCTTGTTCTACTAGTTGCCTCTTACCCCGACCCGTGGGGCTGCTCAGCATGGACCCCTCCTGACAAACGAACTAGCTCTCAGGAGCCACCTCAATTTGTGGTTGGGCTGTTTAGATGTCGACCTCGCTGAGCCCGCCTGCTCAGCAGCACCTCCACGTCCAGCGGCGGCGGCAGCCTGTCGACGAGCCTTAGCCCTTATAGCCCTGACTTGCGATTCGTTTCTACTGCAGACCATAATATCATTTCAATCTGCATAGGCAATAGTTTGAAAACTAATATTAGATGCGATCAGACATATAGCATATAATGAAGATAATCAACGGAAAATTTCCACCTAGTTGATCGCTCACAGGCAAGTCGAGCAGGGCCGATGATAGACCAGTCAGCACTAAACACCTCTCCTTGGTCAGTACGGAGGCCTCCATTTGCCCGAACCCGACCAAATCCCGAATAAAGGTGTTGGGCCAACTGGGTGTTTGGTTACTAGGTAACTCTATAGGCCCCCTCCACCAACTCCCCAGAATAGCAGCACCCCCGGCACCCAGATATAGAAAAAGTATTTTTTTCACTCTTGGCCGTAAGAAGATGCGGGGGATATCAAAAACTTTCGTCGATGTTGAGCAGTAAGGTAATAGAAACCCGATTCCTCGCTACTGCCTGACTTTCGAGACATAGGAAGATGAAATAAGTTTGAAAATTGACAAAAGAAGCAGGCTGGTCAAAGAGATGCATCAACACAGCAAAACTATACAAGGTTGCGAAACAGTTCGGGAGGAGTTAGATGATACAAACCCCTAACCTTACAAGGAGGTCGACTATGGACTAGGCGAGCGGGAACCTCAGACCACATTTCAACCCCTCCTCAAACACAGTTATAAACCCCTAGGGAGGTCTATGCATTCTACCCCGGGCCCTTGGCGCTACCATCTCAAACTCGTCAGGGATATGATATGCTGCTCTAATCTGCACTAGATCGACAACGATTATTTTTGAGTTTATTTCTGTGTAATAGTCTGGGGTAAATAATCGACCCCGGCTAGCAGGCATATCAACAGGTCCAGCCTCCCCCTCAGACACTACCCTAACTTCACCGGAGTTGCTACTACTACTCGAACTAGCGTTCTCACTCGAAGAAGAACTAAACTCAGCAGTACTCTCAACCTCAGTATCCCCCCTGTGGGCTATATTCTCAGACCTAATGCTATCAGAATCCAAACTAGCAGACATGACTCTACAACGTAAAGTCAGAAAAATATAAGGATAACAAGGACACTTACAGTGCGAGTTTCTCAAATGCAAAGCATGGAGCTTGAAACACTTCAACAATGATGATTCTATCAGATATTCAGGTAGCAAAAGTGCAAATGAAGCCACTTATCCCCCTATTTATAGGCAATCGTGCACGAAAATTCGCATAACTGCCATCATGATTGCCTGTCCTAGTACGCTTTGTATTTTGTGCACCGATAGCCGCATTAAATGCTAATAAATCGCCTCAAATCCTGGTCGATAGTTCAAAAACCCAGGTCGAGAATTCAAAAATCCCGATCGAGTATAGTACTCACTATGGTTGAATGTAAACTCCCTGCTCCTTCTCGATCAGGATCGGGAGTTGGGGGGACTCATGATATGGGATAACCCAGTAGGCCTAACATGCCCAACATCAAACGAGACAGCCCATAAGGCCCAACGATAAATTTGTTTGGTCGATCAATATCGACCTCACTTGGTAGGATCTGCGATTGACCCATATCGATCTCAGGACCACTCCAGAAGTTCGAGCATTCGAGTCTGGTCAACATGAATCGACCTCCGGCGTTTACTCGGATCCCCATCGGGTATATTAATTCGATAGGTTGAGTCCATTTGCTCTAATGACACGTGGCAGCCGGTGTAACCGCTACCAACAACTCTGACAACCCTACCAACAACTTTGATAGAGACGTGCCCCAACTGGCACGATTTATCTGGAAAAATAGGAGATTTAGCTACCTGGCACAGTACCTTGATTTGGACATGGAATGACTCCCAATCCCCTGGCAAGGGAAAAAGCTAATACACCTGATAGGGGTATTGGGGTAAAATCACACCCACAGAAGGCTATAAATACACCAGGGACAACCACACTCAAAGTAATGCCATCTACACTTTACATTCTCTATACTTTGCTCAATCTCTTTATCTTGACCAGAACTAACTTGAGCATCGAGTGCCTTCGCTGGGGGCACCTCGGTTAGTTTAACGTGTGTTGTGGTTGTAGATCTTAAGCTTAGAATTATATACAACCCTCATTTTCTTTACACTCAGCTTTCTGCACTATTAATATTCATTAAATAATATATAATTTATATTTTTCAATGAAAATCTCACAATCCATATATGTACATATATAAATCATAATTGAAGGATTGGGGGGAACAATAATAAATTTAAACAATTATTATAATATAGAGAAAAAAATTGAAGAATAAAGTTAATTAACATAATTATTGTTGATTGACTTCATTATATACTTAAATGCCATTATTAATATTAATTAGTACTAATAATCAATTATAAAGTCAATTATTAATTAGAAATTATGCTATTTGTTTGATTGCTTTCTTTTTAATGAAATTATATAGTTCATTCTATTAATTAAAAATATGTATTTGTTATAAGTTCATAATGCATGTATTTGAATATTCGTAAATAAATATCTAGATAGTTATAATTTAATATAAATATAAAAAAAAAATTCAAATACGAATAAATTTAATTAAATATGAATTCATCTGAATAATTATAATCGAATACGGATATATTCAAATTCGATTGATATTCGATGAATACGAATTCGGATATCATTTTTAAATATTCGTGGAATCTGCATCCGTACTTAAATTTTCAAAAAGTTAAACAAATACAAATATAAAAATAACACATTCAATACATTTAAATATTCATTTACACCCCCATACCTAAGCAATTTTGCTAAACTATATCAACCTTTACACATCTATTGTTACTACTATATCTCTAAGGCATGTTTTACTTCATGTTAGTCCAGATGAATTTGAAAGATGTTCTATTCGGAAAAGGAAATGACACCTGTGGTCAAATCTAATGAGAAGAAAGGAAAGACCATCGAACATTTGTCACCATTTTCTTCGCGATTATATCTCCAGTGATAAGGCATCAGTTATCAACGAACCTCATCAAGAAATCCCGCCGACATGATGACGAGGTTAAGTCATGTGCACAAGTTCGAGCATTACATGGGCAAATCTTTTCCCAGACATTTGTACAAGCAAATTTGGCTGCAGTTGTAAGACTTTGACAACACCACACATATGACTTGAATTAATATTTCTCCGTCGAAACTCAGTATCTTTACAGATACAAACAGGCATTGATGTTAACTCTCTATCCAAAACTGTTACCATCTATGGGGTTCTATAATACAAATATACTCTTTTTTTCTTCCCGATGAGTGTCTCTCAGTACCATGTAAGTAAATTAAAAAAAAAAAATCTCTCTATATCCATGTTAAGTGAAAAATACAAAAGCGGGATAAGAGAAGAAGCTCTCGCTTGTTGCCATAAAAATACGCCAAACGCTGCAAAATATGCCAAATATATATATATATATATATACTCAGCAGCCATTAGGAGCTTCACAAGTATCCTGCAAATTTGCACCACACTACATCAAAGGAAGTTATTTAAAAATTGAGTATTTGAGTCAAATTTGAGCGCGTGCGGTGTATTTGCATACCTTTACTTCCTGTAGAAGTTCCTCAAGTTCGATTCTGATCTTGCTGAAAGATGGACGGTTGCTGGGAAGAGGTTCCCAACTTCTCTGCATCAGGTCTAATAGCTTGGGGTGTGCATTTTTTGGGAGTTCCGGCCGAAGACCCTAGTGCATAGAAGACATAACTTAAAAGAAATATGCATATTTTAGGACAGCACGGCTTGTGATGAGACAAATCCATATTCTTATGTTCAGTCAGTTCAATAATTTCCTTACTACCTCAAAACTTAGATAGACGTGCAGGTTGACTTAATTGTGTTTGTGTTTACAAGACAATATGACATCCCACAGAGGGGCTAAACAGAATGCGTCATGGAAAGAAGTTTACAAACCTGTCTCACTCCAAGGGCGGCTTGTAGAGGAGTCATGGTGTCGTAAGGAACCTGGAAGGGAGAAAAAAAAACAAAGAAAGATTAAGACAAGAACATTGTTCATGTAATAAAACCGCTTTGATCTTTTCTGGTCTCAGGCTCTAATTATCATTTATCCAGACATAAATGCGAAAAACACCTTGGCTGTCACAAGCTCCCAAAGAACTATAGCAAAACTGAACACATCTGCTTTTTGGTCATATGGTTGATGATTTATCACCTGTGAAATCAAGGATGAGTAAAACCCAAAAAGGAGAACTAGACAGAGAGAATTTGTTCTATGCGTTATGTTTGCAATCAAGCGATGTCTGACGAGTGAAAAGGGTTATACCTCAGGTGCCATCCAACGATATGTTCCAGTCTCGGCTGTCATCACGCCACCCTTATTCTGGAACCGAGCAACTCCGAAATCTGCCACTTTAACAACCTTGAAACAAATTATCACACAGATCAACATATGGATAACAACATTATGTATTGCAAAAAGATTCTAAATAAGCACAGCTAGAAAAAATCTCAAGATTTAACCTCGTAAACAGTCCGCTTTTGGTATTCGTTAGACTTTAGTTTACAAATGCATTGCACAGAGCCGAATTACTTAGTTGCAATTTAAATATTACATGCTTACATGTGATTGGATACAAAATGTTCCAGATATTGCCAGAGACAACAAAGCACACATGTTTTATTGTCCTATCATTACATGATATTTTATGGCAAGGTATATAGCTACGATGCACAGCACAGAGACCGTATTTCGTAGACCATGTTAATACAGTGAACCAAAGCTATGATATTAATGTTTCAGGAATATGAAAATCTCATCATTTTTAACAAGACAGATGAAGGGAACATCAAGCATCAAAACATAATATAAAAATCCAACTAGAAGATCTGGTTTCTTGCTAACTCACATTGGCAGTATCCATTAGCAAATTTGCTGTCTTCAAATCCCTGTGGATAACATTCTTTTGATGGAGGTACTCCATTCCTTTGCAGACATCAATTGCGAACTTCAACAACTGTGGGAGCTTCAACACAAGATGATTCTTATGCAAATATTCATAGAGGCTCCCCCCAGGCATGTACTCTAGAAATGCAACAAAATCATGTGGCATTACAAAACTAGTTTGACATATTCAATAAATAAATAAATAAATAAAAGGAGAGCATAACTACGTGGTGTTCAATGCTACAAGCATAGCCATCCATACAGGAACATCAAATAAATTGTCACATAGTATATCAGTTCATTCAGTGGTTGGAATGAGAAAGTTGAAACAGGTGCAAGTTCAAAATAACAATGGAGGACATCTATTAGCACAATTTAGCTTCTACGGAGTTTATAAAATTCTAAGAACTTTGAAAGAAGAAGGAATGATACAATTATAAGAAACTAACTAGTTAAAAAATGGCACATTCCTTTCCCTAAAATTCTGCTTTGCTCTTCCAGAAAGAGCAGTACCTGTTACTATGCAAAAATGTGGCAACTTTGTGCAAGCACCAATGAAACGTACAACATTTCCATGTTGCACCTCTCTGCATCCAAACAACGAATATGATTGTAAGATACTATTACGGAATTTACCTTAGAATTGGAAATGGCAAGTTTATATGTAAGTGGATTTACACTCAAAAAGAATTTAAATGCTAGTGTTCAAATATTCTGCATATCTTGGACATTCTTCCTCATTTTATCTCTTTTTTATCTCTTTTTAATTGAGGGTTGAGGGTGAAAATTATGCTGAAATTTAGAAGAAACAAAAAAGAATAACAACAAATTGGATGAATAAGATACATTTAGTCATCAGCATATTAGTGGCTCATGACACAGATGCCATAAAGATATGCGCAGTTCATCTGAAAACAGTTTGCTCTTACATTTCTCTGGAGAAACAATAAACTATGCTTAAGATGGTCATTAATTGTGCCAAATAATGAAAAACGTTGGTGATACAGAAAATAAAAACAATAGAGAAAGAGCACCAGCACTCCCAAAAGACATACATGTTATTTTCATCAAGGTGTATGACAGCTAGTTTTAGTACAGCCATTTCTTGCAGGGATCTTATGCAAATCATTCTGGGAGATCATGATTACCTCTCTGGGTGTATTGCAATTTACTCCCAGACAAAGAAATATGAGAAAAGCTTAGAGAGAAAATAGAACCATGCACAATAACCATTGCTTAAGAGTCACATAAAGTAAGAAAAACAGACGTATTAGGTCCAGAAATAGTTCTACCTAACAATGCAACTGGTGCAGAAGTGATGAAGCATTCCAAAGCTCAACTGCCCAGTGAAGTTTCTTGGTTTAAGCTTAACTCTGGCTCACTTGATGTTCACTTAGCACTTTTCTTAAGTCCTTCGTATCAATTTCAGTTCCATGAACAAAGAGAAAACTGATGTGCAGTCTATCCTTGTCACTTGAGGACAAGATATGAAACCATTACTAGATAGCATTGATTAGATATATCTTAATATGATATGTGTGTTGTATTGAATTGATCTTGCCCTTGAATGCTTACTTAAACTCTGTTAGATTTTCCAATCTATCTTGGTTGTCTTCAGGAACTCCACAAATTTATTGGCTTATCATCAAAACAAATGAACTTAAGGAGAATGGACAGGGGGCCAGCATCGTACGGAAATTACAACAAGATAATCCTCTTTTCTGTAACCAACTTGACCTATATTTGTAAGATATTCATGAAAGCACAATCCCTTCTAAACTATTATAACAATCCACAGAAAATGAGAAATTAGGACAAGATAGCCCTCTTTTCCGTGAAAACCAACCTGGCCTACATTTGTTAGATAACTCAAGAAAGAGTGTTACCTTAAAATTTCCCAACAATTTTTACAAATTGCTATTCAAGAAATCAGCACCTGTTTGATGCTTGAATGCAATTTTAACAAGCTGCAGCCATTATTACCTTAAAATAGTAACCTCCTGTGCAAACTCAACCTCCAGAGAGTTATTCAAATGCTCAGACTTAAGAAACTTAATAGCTACATCCTGACCAAGATATACTCCACGATACCTTTCAATAAAAACACTTGAAATATAAGCACAACAAGAAGATGGGACAAAGTAAATCAACAAATTAAACATATTGCAGTGAACTAACAGATCTCCACAAGATCCAGCAGCGATTCTTTCTCCTATTTTCAACAATCTCCAATCAATTTCCCAATCTTCGCGTTTTGTTTGTGCAGCAATAGCTTTCTCCACAATTGACTGAGAGCGTGAAGAACCAGACCAAGATCCCTAAATAATGCAAAGCAGGCAGCATGTAATGCAATATTGATCTACAATCTGTTGATAATGGGTGACTCTTGAAAGAATAAATACAGAATTTTGACAAGCTGTGTGTGCCACATGAAACCAAACAAAAGGAAAGAACAAACGCTAGGTCAAGGTCCTCAAGGAGGTTAAGGCTAACCCTGAATCACATAAATGGAGTGGGATGAAGAAAGAAAATGATGCCAAATCTTATAACTATAATAGCTACAAGTTGTTAATCAATTCGATCTCAAACAGCTATTGACTACTATAAACTATAATGCTAATCTACATAGTGTGCCGATGCTCATCTAAGGTCGACATATGGATCCTGTTTTCTCCGTCCACTCTATCAAGGGTCTACATCCAACTAACAAATCCTATATAACCGTATTCCAAGAGATTTTAGGTTGTCTTCTTCCTCTATGTCACTATTAGATTCTACTTTGATCAACATATAGAAGCTTTCTTACATAAAACAAGACTTGTGAAGTATCCATGTTCAATAATAGCTTCACGTTAAAAAAAAAATCAGAGAGAAAAATTATCGCCAATTATAAATAAAACAAAGAGCAGAGCATCAGAAAATTTTTCTCATGTCACGCTATCTAAATAATGTTTTACTTACAGACAACCACATATATGTCCAATTTTAACATGAAATGGTAGTAAACCTATATAATGGATTTATAAATGGTATGAGAGATCAAATTCTGAATAAATATAATAAGAGATCAAACAAAGAGGTAAGATATGTGGTGCGGAAATCAATGTATTAATGGTATGACAGATTAACACTTCTTTCAATAAATAAAGTTGAATGGAATAGTAAACAGCCTCAGAATGACACTGCTGCCTCAAAGCATCTTGCGTTGCATTATATCAGTTTGCTTACCATTGGTAAAGGGAAATATCACAACAAATCAAGATATGACGGTGTAATTGTCTCAAGAACGATACAAAATATCTTTTTGATTTGTGCTGCCAATTTTGTCAAAACTAGTATAAAAACCAAGTTTGATTTCTAACAAATTTGTCCAATGTCACGTAAAAGTTATGTTTTACGATAGATAAAAATAAATCAGAGATTTTTATCCAAATAAACTTCAGTCAAATAAATATGCAGCAAGTTTACTAGAATTTCTTGACTGAGAAAGAACAGAAGTTTCCTTGTCAAGGACAGAGCAAAAGAAATACAGTTCAAATCACCATGACATGCCTCTTCCACATTTAGATACAACTTCTAATTTTCACCTATTTAAATTGTATCAATCGCCAAATGGCCGAAAAGGAAATTGAGTGATGATGTCTCCTGTATGCCAAAACTAATTTCTACAAGATAGGTATCTAACAATGTTTCTTTATAAGTATTCCGTTAATTATACATTTTGAAAAAGGATGAGAAAACAGACATGTGAAGCAAAAAATTTGAACATTGATTTCTCAAGAAACCTAATTTTCTACCTGAATAAGTTTTCAAGTGGCTCACCGGAAAAAATACATTGCCTTACAAAAAGCAATATGATATCCAAAACAATGAGTATATTGGGCATGAATTCCTCTTAGATATGCACTGACTTGTTGACAGTAACAAAATAACACTTAGGCATATTTCCATACCAGCACCATCCAACAGTTCTTCAAGCGAATATGCCTATAATTAGGGCTAAGGAAAAAAGTAGAATGGTTAAAACTGCCTCGAGTTGTATCAATAAAAGCTTATTATGCTCAATTCACTAAGTCAAGGTTTAACATATCCTAGCATTTTGTCCAAAAGTAAGGTAAGAATCACAAAAGAATACCAGGCTATGAGATTATGCTCAGTTTGAGTTTTGACTCATGCGATAATAGTCGCCTAGGAAATCAAACCAAGATAAAATTAAGTGTTTAACCTCTCTAAAGCATTTATTTAGACCAAATCTGACAACCAAGTGTTTGGCCAGACTCAACTGGAATATACTGTTAGGTATAACTATATAATCCTCAAAATTGATTTTTAATTTTGGTCATCCATATAAAAGTACAGCAACTTAAAGTTGGCCAAATTGCATGCTAATTTCAATGGCCAAATGTGGCGATTTGGACATGAGACATAACCAACCACCAAACAATAAACTATGATACATATTTAGATAAAATTAATTGTTAGAGCCAAAAATAAAGCAATCCATAACACTGAATTAGATGAACCGTCAAATTTAGAAAGAGCAGAATGGAAGGAAGAGATAGAGGTGGAAAAATGGCATGAAAAGGAAATAAATGCCATGAACATAGTGTATGGTCCTTACCTCACTTCCCACAATTGCCTTTCTCACCGCCTCACATAAACCTTCCGTATCCTAGTCAAAAAATTGAAAAGTCAGTTTCATTTCACGCAGCAAAGTTCATCATCATAAAATTAAGATAATCTTAATACATTCAAGGATAACTGCACTCAGTCCTTTGACAATTATAATGTAAAATAACATCTACCAAAAGTTAAAAGTGAGCAAAATTTTTGATTTAGTTCTCCACAAAAAAAGATTGATTGAGCTTGTGTCATTGTGATCATTCATCAAGGAGGAACTCAGGTTATCAAATGATTGAACAGACGAGAGTAATTTACTTATGATACTTATTCAACTTTTACAAAAGGTATCTATAGAATTATGAGTTTAATGCATCATGTTTAGCAAAAAAAATGAGTATTCCTTGCTTATTATCATGTATTCATTTATTCATAGACTTCGTATGTGACTAATACTTCTCATTTGTCATCTCATGGAAAGCTTTTTTCACTCTACTTAGCCTCATCCAGTGTCATTCTAATGACAGGTAATATAGAAACTAGACAATCCTAATTGGTCAAATACCTAGCAACAAACTCATATGTTCTTTTCCTTAAGGTTCTTAAATACAAGCCTAAATATTTTCTTATCAATAATATCAATAGTGACGATATTGTTGTTATGATGATTTGATGTTAGTGATGATATCAATTGTGACCTTGATACGGAAGTAAAACTTCTAGCTATGATGAATGAGTTAATTATAGAAATGTACCCATTTTATATCACCCTACAGTTTGAATTAACAAAAGCAGGACAGAGAATATTATCCTTCAATAGTATAACAATGCACATTTCTTCTCCTTTTTGAGTTTCTCCAAAACAAAGAGGTTCCTTACAGAAT
Source organism: Jacaranda copaia (assembly GCA_014898725.1). Lineage (NCBI taxonomy): Eukaryota > Viridiplantae > Streptophyta > Magnoliopsida > Lamiales > Bignoniaceae > Jacaranda > Jacaranda copaia. The sequence goes on along the minus strand of JACGDI010005643.1, from coordinate 92,042 downwards.
TATTTTACATGAACATATGTAATGCAGTTTTCTAAAGGAGTCCACTCTATGCTCTCTTTGACCACTTGTTACATAATGTTTATGAGAAATCTTTTATAGATCATATGATGAATCTTAGGTATCCCTAGAGGTATGACTGAGAATTTTCAGCCAATACATTGATGATGATGATG
>JACGDI010005643.1:65338-91672 GCA_014898725.1 Jacaranda copaia | reverse complement strand
CCAAACTAAAAACAAATTATTGCTTATCTTAAATTCTCAATTGCAACACATTAGAACTTGTTGCACAAGTCGGATTGTTGGCTGAAAGGTTGTCATTCAACCTGACTTAAATGAGTTGATGTTAAGTTACATTCAGATATGATGAAAGTTAATCACATCACAAATTGTGTAGCTTAAAATCCAGAAGAGTCGAGAAATTTCATGTGATACGCTAACTGAACTTAAACCAAGCCATGGAATCTGAATATCGTCCCTATTCCACTACCACTGCAAAATTCTATATTCTGAAATAGAGAATATGCTCACAAATTTGATAGGCTAACCAAGATACCTCAGCATGCCATCCATCAACAACAAATACATCTAAAGAGTAGCCATCCACTGTAGAAAATACATGAGCTTCCCGAATGTTAAGTCCAATGTCAGAGAGCAAAGCAGAAAGCTGCAAATGAGGAAAAAGAGCAGTTAAAATTTTCAAAATTCAGGGACAAGAATAGTTTGAACGTTCAGTTGCTAAAATCACAACCAAAGATAAAATATGCTCAAAGCAGAGGAGATAAGCAAGATGAGAAACAAAGAGAAAGAGAAGAAAGAAAGGAAAGGAAGCCTGCAGATGCTCCAGTATGATCAGTTTATCAAGCTCAACTGTTTAACAAATACTGAAGCTGCACGTTTCATTGGGAGAACAACGAAACACCAACTTTTCAGAAATTTAGCACGAAAATATGCAGTGCTTATACTGACCACTGCTGATCGAATGGAAGAAACAAAAAAAATGCATCCCACAGGCCACAGCATTACAAATGATCTCCCTACCTCCACAACAATGACCAACACAAAACACTACACAGGTAGTTTAATTATACAGGCCTCAAATCTAATAAGAAAGCATGATTTTTCCTCTACTTTACCTGACTAAGAAGCTTTGGCTTGTCAACAGTTGAAAATATTACTTCATGAATTGGTGTGAGAGGTGTTTCATGCCTGAAATATACATGCATGGTGCACCTATTAGAACTATATTTTAAACAGTAACAGACCAAATATTAGACTTATATATGAAGTACATATAATCAAGAGCCTGGTACATCATTAGCAAATAAAAATTATCCTATGAAGTGACCATTTCTCTAACTCTACTCATAGCTATCAGGAAAGTGACCAAATGGAGTAGTCAGCAGATAACACGAATTAAGAGCCAGAAAAAATTCTGGGCAACTAGGGCAAAAACTTTAGGCCATTAGATCTACAAACAAATAATATGTCTAACTGTAGTTTCTAGATAAAGGACATCAAACATGTTCTCTGGTCATCATATCACAGTAAGCATAACCTAGTGGTGGTAACACTGAAATAGGTTGAGGTAGTAAAATAAATTACAAAACACCCCACATGCCAGGGAAGTCCAAGGAAAGTGCTTGACTTGAATTTAGAGTCAAGATTTTGTTGTGGAAGTCTAGATATAACAAACCTACAATTTTTATCTAATCCCGTGCCTTCCTAGTTGTTGTTCCTTAAAAGTTGAGATCTCTACACTCTAAGTTTTCCAATCATATGATCGATTTAGTTCCTCCTCACCACCATGTGCAAGCTTTATCACGTCCTTATATGGATTTCAACTGATTTCTCCCTCTAACAAGCCAGGGACTGAAAAGTAAAAGAAAGAACCAAAATGATAGTCAAGTCATTATTAACTTTTACTAATTTTGAAACACAATACATGCATCATCTTTAAGAGGCTAAAGAAAAAGCAAGGAGAAAATTATGACATAAATTGCCCAGAAACTACCTTCTGGCAAAATCTTCTGCAGAAGTTTCCCTGTTTATGCCATTAGAGTTCTTCCCAACATCCAAATTTAGATCCTCAAGCTTAGAACAAGTCTCAAAGTCACCCCCACAATTCCTATTTCACATCACAGTAGAGAGTAGAAACACTAAAGCCAGATGCAAATACAAGAATAGTTTACCTTAGCAAGCAAAAAGAATCTAATATGAGGAAGCGGTAAGCCTTGAATCAATTTGTTAAATATAGATTTAACATCACTAATACCTGTCATGTAATGATTGAACACTATTATTGACACCATTGAGTTCAAGTGGGGATGAAACAGGAGGAACGCTTGAAACTTGTTCGTCTTCAGAATCATCACCTTTGCTGCAAACATTCTGAGCAAGGATACATGATAAATCAAAGGAGTAGGCACGAGGTATATATGTGTGTGTGTGTGTGTGTGTGTGTGTGTGTGTGAAATGAGACACAGATGAGTAACTAAGTTTTACAAACAAAATGAATCGAATTTAAGGAAAGATGAACCAATGTTCTCACAAAGGACAAAAAGTTGTGATAATAAAAGCTCTACTCGTATTTCATGAAAAAAGGGCAGATAGGAAAAGGTGTGAGCATCTCTCCTCGCAAGGCAAGCATATAAAGGTTAAAATGTGTTTATAACAGTTTTACCAGTAGTAAGACACTTAGACGTCAACACTTTAGATGCATGCTTATTTACGAATGATGAAAATTTATGTTGCTGAGGAATACCTCCGGTCAAATTATTATGCCAAATTAACCCCTTATTAATTAGCCATACTTTGCATGCTTGGTTTGGATATCAAGCTTCAAAGGAGTAGCTTCAAACAAAGTCCTTTTAGTATTTTGAAATTTGAACTCAGTGATAAAGATTAAAATATCAAGATTATACAACGAGAATGTTCCCCAATGCTTTTTTTAATACAATGACATAGTTTTTGTGTAGAGTCACTAATTCATAGTTGCTTCATTCCCACCCCTCCCCTATTAGTTGTTCTAATTCCTCGTTTTTGTTCAATCACTCATCAAAGTTGACCAAATCTTTGTCAGGGAAACATGCCTTCCACATTCTTCTCTCCTTCCCACTATAGACTGATAATCTTCAAACCATGGAAAATATAATACTATCAAATTTATGCTCTGAATGATGCAACAATACCAAGCAAATAATGCTATTTCCACTCAATTGTGGGGTCATTCTTGGTCCTTTTAAACTGAGGACCACCTCAGGAATGAGGTTTTTGAATCAAGTATCAATGGACATCAATCTACCTCTAGAAAACGGATGTGGAAAACAGGTTGACTATCAGGATCCTTTGCCCTTGCAAGAAGCTTTTGATGCAACAACACATCCTCCACTCTATCCATATTGATATCCAGCCCATAACTGGAAAAAACAAAAAATAAAAACGAAACACCATAATCAATCAAGTTGCGGCACCAGAATGCCCGGAACAACAATTGAGAAGACATTTAAGAAAATATACCAAAAAAAATTGACACGATCAAATATCTCAAAGAAGAACCAAAATAGCAACCTTCTTTTTATACTCCAACACCGAAAATGAGAGTATTATTTTCAGAAGATCCAACACAGAAAACTCTTAAGTAATATATCACTAAATAATCTACTCAAAATATCAAACATTTCCTTAAAGAACACAAATTTCCACTTCTTCCATTGTAGAACATCAAAATCCTACATCAATAAGTTGAATCAGTCAAACTAAATTCAAAACATGTGTTTCGATAGAATTTCACTTGCATACATACATCGCTGGATACACTAAAGCACGCTCTACGTATAAGTACGTTAATCGAGCTACTTAAATACATAAAAATACAATCTTCTCATAGGAATGCTATTACACACAATACATTGACAAACAAACACAAATCACAAAACAGTTTTCAACACACACACACGCATACAAACCTCGGAGGCAGACGATTGAAGTGAGCTTCCAACTGCTCGCGAAAATCAGGATTACTAATCGCCTCCTCATTTCTACTCTCTATCAGCCGATTATACACATCATTCCTGATCACATCATTTCCTCCTCCGCCACTTCCGCCGCCTCCAAAGCTGCCGTAGCTCCGCGGCGGAGACGAACTCTCCCCTACTTCCTCCACGAACTCCATACTCATACAATAAATTATTAGTGTGTATACAACCAACCACCTATATATATAATCAGTGTTGAAAACAAAAAGAAAAGGATTGAGCGAGTTAAATGACTTCCATCGGAATGGTATCTTTTATTCCCAACGGTTGGTAGAATCTAAAAAACGTGTGAGGGGTTGATTTGGTACTTTGGCGAGCAAGGAGGGGTATTTCGGTCCGCCATTACTGTAGCAGACAGAGGTTTGGTGAACAAAAAACTGTTCTGCAATAAGAGAGAGAGAATTTTTTGGTCTGAAAAATGTAAGTTTCTGGTTTTTCAGATAAAGACTGGTAGACTAGAGGCTACTGCTGGTTTATAGACTTTATGAATCAGTGTGTGTGAGAGGGAGAGAGGGGAGTGCGCTTGTTGTGTGTGAGAGAGAAGGAGAGGAAGGTGGGGCTTGGGAGCAAAAAGTGGGGATAGGAGTGGATAGGGTTCTGGATATGTAATAAATAAAAAATATAGGGGTTTGTTGGATAAATCTAAATTAAGGATTTGGGATGAAATTACGGGCAGGGGCAATGGATCTTGTAAGAATTACGAGATGATTAGTCGATGCCAGGGCAGCAAGGGCGTGTTTGGTTGCGTGTCTTGTTTTGTTATGGGGGCTCAAAATGAACCTTCTTCTTTTGTTTATTTGTCTGCGGAGGGCTTGGCGCATATGTCTAGAAAGGGACTAAAACAACGAGAATCAAGGCTTTCTTCCGACGAAAGTAGGACTGGGATCGAATTTGGAATAAACTATGTCAATTCCAATTCTAGTTTTGATTAATTTTTATTTATTTATATAAGTACACTTCATAAATTTGATAAGTGCAAACTTATAATATCATATTTTATATATAAAATTAATATCATTAAGTTAAAAGTCACTCTATTAATTTTGACTAAAAAATATGTATAAATGAACTCAATCTAGGATTTTACAGATTATGTGGCTATTAATCTTATGTTCGAATTTGATAAAACAATTGAATTCGAGTATTCAAGTGACAATGAAAAGCGATGTATGATTATTGTAGATTGAGGAAAACTAATGGAGAAGAACCCATTTGATTTTATTTTTATTTTTATTATTTTCAAAATATTGAAAAAGTAATTGGTGAAAATAAGTTGAGAATGAGTTTGTATTTGAATATAATGTTGGAAAAATAATGATTATATTAGTTTTAGAAGATTTTAAGTGGGAGGGATAGAAATAATGGAATAGAAAAAGAAGATATATAAATTATCGAAGAATGTATTTTAAAAATAAACATAATGTTACATGAAAATATATAAAAAATTATATATTTTATTTTTGAAATAGTAGAAAATGTAAAAATAAATTTTGAAAATGAAACCAAATGGCCCTTAGTAATGAGCAGCATTTAACGCAAATGCCAAGACACTTCATAAAGTAGTTTCAAATTTTAAAATGATGTTGGAGTGCCAAGAAATGTGCATGGTGCAAATGTAACAACTACTGATGTGAAATCTGATGAAAATTGATGATATTGGAGTGTCATAGAATTCGCATGGCGTATTTGGAACGGCTACCATGAAAATCAAGTGAAATTTGACTAAGGCAAAATGTCATAAACTCACACGGTGCATCCAAAATGAATATTAATGCGAAACAAATTTAAATTAATTGAACTGATTAAATTTCATATTCCCTCTGTCTTGGGCTAAATTAACAGAAAAATAAAATTCGGATTAAAATTCAACTCATTAACAGTCACAATCAAAATTGAGGTAATATTTTATAATAGCAAACTTCACAGTTTTTTTCTTTTTTTTTTCATTTTCCTCCTTTTTGTTTATTTATGTACATGCACATTAAGAGTTCATTAAAATTTAAATTTTTGATTTCCACGTTATGTGAAAGACTAATGTTATTGGGCCACAGAGTACTCGGCTATTCCCCTCCTTTTTCCAAGCTAAGTTTATTGTTTTATGTCAGAAAATAGAATTATTTGAGTTTTGAACCTAATTAAATGAGATAAAGAAAATCATCATGTACCTAAAAGTAATGAGAATTTAATTTACTGGGCATCATAAATCCTCATCATTTTCCAGCCTAACAACAAATTAAATACTCATTAATTTATTATGATTACTTGAAACTATGAATTATTTATTAAAATAGTACCAACTGGATAGGCTTCAATTGATTAATATGTCCATCGTAAAAGGTGAGCTGTTCGCATTCATAAAGACTATAATATACTTTTAACGGCACCTCATTGCCTTTCCAGCAATAACATAGAAAAAGACTGCCAAGTCCTCAAAAAACGTTTATTTTTATATTTCCGTGGTTTAATTATATTAGAACTTTCAAGAAGTCCGAGTTGGCTTTGGAATTAGTGAACTAAACTCAAATAAAATATAAGGCAAGCCTAACTACAAATTAAATTAATGTGAGGCTAATTTGTCTCAATAATTTTTTTGTAAGCTTCCGGATATATATAGGGCTCGTTTGGTTTTATTTTTATTTTCAATTTTTATTTTTATTATTTTCAAATTTTAAAAAATTAATTACTAAAAATAAGTTGAAAATAAGTTTGTTTTTTAACAGATTGTTAGAAAAATAAAGATTATGTTAGACTTAGTAGGTTGTGGGTGGAAAAAAAATATAAATAATAAAATAAATAGAGGAGATATACAGTCTATCGGAAGAAGGTATATATAGATTGTTGAAAAATGTATTTTGAGAATAAAAATGAAAATAAAAATAATATCGTGTGAAAATATATAAAAAATAATATATTTTTATTTTTAAATAGTTAAAAAATGTGAAAATGAGGTATATAATAACACTAAGCGGGCCCTTTTATTTTAAAAACAAATTAACATCCCCCAACGTTCCCAATATATATACATATATATAATTTCAGTTATCTTGATAGAACAAGCAAACCTCCTAAAATTTAATATATTAAAATATTTTATAAATTCTCAAAATATTAAAATTCTAAAAAATATATTATGACTTGTTTCTTTATGTCTTTGAAAGGTTTGTTTGTTTGTTTGCTATTTGAAAACAGAAAAGATCATCAGTCAAATTTGAAGACAAAAAAGATCATTAGATTACCCACTTGTCAACAGAACACACTTCTTTTTCTTACATTAAGGATTTCAGTCAAAGTTATAAATTGAAAAAAGCCACATATCAAATTAAATAATAATTACTCTTTCAATATAATTTGACTAATAGAACATAAAGTATGATAATGAAATTTGTGAATTATCAGTATTACATCAAACATATTATTATTACATAAAAATTATTCTTTTGAAAAGATAAGAAACCAGACACATTAAGAAAAATAAAAAAAATAATCTTAATATATACATATATATATCGCCTTTATAGATTCGACAAACATCGCCTAAATTCAAAAATAAATTCAAAACACAGACCAAATCAAACACTTCGAGGGTCTAATCAACTGACTTGAAAAGTATTCATCTCTAATTGAATTCGAGTCAAATAATTTTTATTTGTAGATTTACGAACAAATCCAAAGCCTATTTTAAAAAAAATATATATCAAAAACTAAAAAAATATTAATTTATACTTTTTTAAAAATAATTAAAAATTTAAAATTGAAGCTAGAGCTCGAACTAAAATCTATAATTTAATTATAAATTATAATTAAATAAATTGAGTTGCATCAAATTCAAGGTTTAATTTCTTCGTTTCCTCGAACTAAAAAAATTATCAAAGTTTTGACTCATCTGCATTATGCGTTTATGATTGTTTTGCCATAATTAATAAGCATTAATCGTATAATACTAAAAAAAAAAAAAGTTATTTTTACCAAAAGTTTTAAAAACGTGCTTAATTGGCTTTTCAGATTCAACAAATTTTGTACAACTAAAGTATCAAGGGAGGTCACTCTCCAATTACACCTCGCACGGCACTGGCCATTATTGCGGGTGTCACGCGTCGCCCATGGGCAAGTTAGGAATTGAGAGGGACACCTTTGTACGTTGGCACGTGCTGAGAGTAATGCCTCGTGGCACATATTTATTGGTCGGCATTTGACCGGTCTTTTGTGTTGAAAATAGCTGATTGGGTTGGCTCTTGAAATCGACGTCAATATGGATTTTAACGAAAAGGTTTAACCCGATTAGTTTTATTTTTATTTTTATCATTTTTAAAATTTACAAAATTGATTAATAGAAATGAGTTGAAAATGAGTTTAGAGCTGTTTGGATTTATTTTGTAGAGGCATTTTTATTTTTTGGTAAAAAAGAATAATAAAAAATTAATTATAAATATGTTTTTAAAAATAAAATATTGTTTGGAGTTTTTTTAAAATATAATGATTATATAAGGTTGAAAAATGAATTATATTTAAAAAATATAGTATTTTTGTATTAAAAATCGTACAAATATAAGTAGGAGAAAATAAAAAGTAAAAATGGAGAGAGTGTGCAATAGTGTGTTTGAAAAAATGTGCTGAAAATCAAAATATCTGTAAAAATATGGAAAAAGTTAATAACTTTCTATAATGATTATATTAATTTTAATAGGTTGTAAGTAGGAAGAGATAGAAATAATAGAATAAAGAAAGAAGATATATAGGTTATTATGGGAAAATATATAATTTATTGGATAATGTGTTTTTAAAATAAAAATGAAAATGATATTAAGTAAAAATGTATAAAAAATTATGTATTTTATTTTTAAAATAATAAAAAATTAATATGAAAATGAGTTTTGAAAACGAAATCAAACGGACCTTTAGGTGGCAAAATTTTGGTTTCAATATAGACGAGGAAAACGGTAATTTTCTAGATTAGAATAAGGCCGCCAATTGTTATTGTTAATGGGGGGTGATATTTGGTATTTGATGATACTAAACTTGTTTGGAACATTCCGTGGGTACGGGAGGTATATTTTGATTTGGATAAATTGAATCTAAAATTTAATTTAAATTGAGTAATTAAAATTGAAGTTAAAAACATAAAGTAATTTGGATTGTTGAATTCCAATAAAAATCCGTCAATATCAAAATTAGTATTTAGAGGGAAAAAAAAAAAATTAAAGACAGAGCTATACGTATTCGCCATCGAGTTTTGGACCAAACGATATACCCACATTAAAGGAAAATGGATCTTAACTAACTAAGGATTTGCCATTTTTTTCAAGGCTTCTTTATTAATGTCACTATCTATCCAGAATGAATAAGACTATATAACATTTTCGATCTTGGATAGGGAAAAAAATATTTTGTTAATGAAAACTAGAGCAGTATTTATAGCATCATTACAAATTTTATTTTTTTTAGGTTTTCTAATTTTAATAAAAATAATAACTCAATTGAATATATTTAATATACTACTATAGGGTCTAGTAGTTTATAGGTCAAGTGACATTAATCTCCTATATTATGTGGGAGGTCTCGTATTCAATTTAAATGGGTGCGATTTCTCTCAAAAATAAATAAATAAATAAACTACTTATTATTCAACCACCTACATTTGGTCTAGTTAGATGCAAATGCAAACTAAGTGATACTTTAATTTCATTTCGGCATAGGTAGGGCATATCTTTGACTAATTCAAAATGGATATTAATAAACCACCGCCCTCACTAATATCTTTCCCATTTGCATTGTGGAATTTTTTGTAAGTTTTCAAAACAAAATATATTGCGTTATAAATTTTATTAAATATTTTATTAAAACATTTAAATAAATTTTGCCAAACATCTTATAAATCTTGAATCTGATATGAAATGCTCTCATGGAGGATGAGGCGTCCATTTTATTCCTAATTTATTTATACACATGTGTCATCAAAAGTTTATTGAGGTTCAAACTTCGAACCTTACGCTTATAGATGTAGAAGCAATATTATTGAATTAATTTATTACTCGATGTCTCGCTTAAAAAGTTTGAGATATTTTAATTTAAAGTCAACTACTTCACAATCATGCATAATTTAATGAATTCTTCCACGTGATATCTAATGGGATTTTGCAATAATTCTCCCTTCCTGCGAGTAGGCAAGTCATATTTGTTTCAAGTTTGAATTAGTCATATATAATTTATACTTCGTCACTTCTTTGGATGTTTTATTTGGACAACCGCACTTTTTAAATAAGATTACAACATAAGCCGCCCTAAAACTGACTTTTGAGTCTTTGACCTCCCAAGAGTGCGCTAATTAAATTAAGTTGTCAAAATTAGCACAACGTCAATAAGGAATCTCCCCAAACATTGGATGGTTATGTTTCAGTTTAATCAAAGCAAGTACTGATTTATTCATTTTAAAAAAACTTTTCTTACAAAGATTATTAAAAATAGGAAAAAAATACGTCAGCCTTTTGTTTTGGGAAGAAAGAAAAAAGCATAAATTAAGACTTGCACGTTACGTTCTGGCAATAAATAAGTTTGCAGTTCTAATTTCTATCTGGCACTATGAGGATGTAACAACCCTTTCCGATTTTTGTCCACGTCCAAGCTGCTCACAAGCCCAGAAAATCAATTTGTTTTCGATGGTTTGTTTCTAGACATAGACTCACTGTCAGCGCCTTGAGACGGTCAATGTCATCGGCATGACAAGTTGACGTGGCGGTGCACAGAGAAACGGCAGGACTAGACACTGAACACAGGTTGGACCTTATTTAGCATCATGCGTCAAGATGCGGCAGATTGCGCACAAGAGACGGGCATTAATGGAATGGTATGCGCACAGGACTAGGCAGCATGCACACTTGTACAGCACTTGACGACAATGCGCACAGTTGCACAAGACTTAGATAGACACACGCAACAAGTATGATTGGTGCGCAGCTAGACGGACCGCATGCACAAGCAAAGGCTAACGCGCATAGTGGGCACTGGCACGCAACAAGGGGTTAGCATGCAATTTGGGTGCGCACATGAACGACGTGACCTAGTAAACAACTCGGCGCACACAATGGGCGTGTAGTGTATACATGGGCAACAGTTAGCAAGGCTGCATGCTTATGGCATGGGTAGTTGGCAGACAATTTTTGGTGGCAAGTGCAAGAACAGTAGGGCGGTCAAATCTATCTCATTCAGGAACTACCAGATACTTGGCATTACAGTTTGGCTCCAAAAAATTCCCAGGCATACTTTGTTGCATATTAGCTTAGCTTTGCCAGTTGCCACATGTTGGTATTTGATTTATTAGCTCCTAAGGGGAAAATTGCATTTTTAGTTCTCTAAATATGGCCATCTACAAAGAAAGAACATTATAAATTTGTATTTTTCGATTTGGTCCACTCCGACAATCAATTTCGCACATTTAGCACACATTGCCGCGATTTTAGGACAAGTTGCCTGAAATTGCAGAAAATCCTGTTGGAGAATGCCATGTGCTCCTCACGTGATGAATAAATTTGGCGTTTCGCAACATGTGGCAAATTTTTCCACGTCATCTGCTTATGTGTGCATGGCTTGCTCATGTAGACTGCCCACATGACATTAAATAGCCAACATCACCCACCCATTCCTCTAAATCTCAGAAAAGCAAAATGTTAAAAATTCATAAGTAAAAAACGTGAAATAGAGAACAAAGCACATCTTACAACTTAGAAAAATCCTTAAAACCCAACTTTCAAAATCCCCAAGTCTTCTCCCATTCTCGAACCCACAGAAAAACCCTAGTGTGGAAGTTGTGAAAGCATTGCCTAGTAGAAGAAAGATTTTGGTGAAGGAGCATGGTTTTTGAGCACGCACAGAGGCACATGGATCTGCCCTCTCCTTCGTATGGTCAGTTTGTGGTTCTTTTTAGAAGTTATATGCTATTAATGTTGAAAAATTGTTTGGTTTGTTGTCTTTATTGTAGAATGTGACTAATATGTTAAAGAAAAGAATCTTCTTCACGTTCCATTTAAAAAGGTACGTTTGCGGAATCTTGCAATGTATTCTTATGTTTGTGGTCCCTCTCTATGTGGTCTTAGTTATTTGTTTATATGACTTGCCACTATTTTCTACTGTTTTGGGGTCAAGCGGTGCATTGATTTTATTATTATTATTATTAATTTTTTTAATTTTTTGCTTTTTTCCCTTTCTTGCATGTATAGTAAAGATTGTAGATTCGTCTCTATGATTGTAGCAGTTTTGTATGGAAGTGAGTTTAAATTGGTTCCTAAAGTCAAGTACATTGGGGGCTCTGTTGTGAAATTTGATTAGGTCTGTGAACATGAAATAAACTTAAAGATACTTGATATGTTTTCTGATAGATTGGAGTTGGATAAATTTAGGAGATATTATGTAAAACTTAACAATGGGTTTAAGCTATTAACTGATGACAGTGAATTTAAAAACATATACATGAGCCATGTAGAAGCCAATAATAGAGAGGTTTGCATATATGTTGATTGTGTTGTGGTAGAAAGTGCCCCTATCAGCAAGAAAGAGACTTCTAATTCAGTAGATGCAGCTGCTGCAAAAGATTGTCATGTGGTAGAAAATGATAACATGGATGATGAACTTATTTGCTTAAGTCTAGATAGGGTGAGGGATAGTGATCATGATGATGTAGGAGGAGAAATTGAGACTGATATAAACATACCTTCCCAACATACATCTTATGTAATTGATCATGAAAGTCTTGCCATAGAAGCCCAAGTAAATGAACCATATAAAGATGATTGTCCCTTACAATCTCAAAACGAGAACTCTGAGAATGATAACTCTGAAAATGAATCCTCTCAAAATAAAGCCTTTGAGAATGAATCCTCTCAAAATGCTTACTTTTACAATGATGCCTTTTATAACGAATCCTTTCCAAATGCATCCTTTGAAAATCATTCTTCTCATATTGAATCCTTTGAAAATGAATCATCTCAGAGTGATACTAATGCAGTTGACCTACATTCACCACATGTATATACTCAAACTAATGAAGCATTAGGGAGTTGCTTTGATGATTTGGGCATAGATGAGGAAAATGTAGATCTCTGGGGACAAGGATTTGATGAGTTAGATGATAACTTAGATGATGAAACTAAAGAGTCAAAGTATAAAAGTGAGGATGAGGGTCGGAATTTGAGTAAAGATGATGTTCTCTTTGAAGAAAATGTTGAATGGGTAGGAAATATAGGTCAGAGGGTGAGTGGAACTAGGGAGGATGATGGGGGGATTGATGAAGACAGTGAATCTGAGGATAGCATTGCTTGGGATAGTGAGGTGGAGATAGATGGATTAGGTTCTAATGGAAAGCAAACAAAACCTTCAGCATCAGTCTTTAATTCCAGAAGCCCCCTTTTCACCAAGATTTGCACTAGAGATGGAATTTGAGGACAAGAAAGAATTTTGGAAGGCAATACATGCTAAAGCCATTCAAAGTATTATGAATTTAAAAATTAAGAAGAATGATAAAAATAGAGTATATGCCAAATGTGATGAAGAGGCCTATGAATGGAAGATTCATGCTTGGAGGATAAAAGATGAATCAACTTTCCAAATTTTAACATATGACCCTAACCACAAGTGCACAGCAACAGTTGTTGTCGGTAATGTTAAGTTTAGCTACTTGGCTAAGAAACTTGTGAACAAGTTGAAGACTAACCCTAAGAGATCAACTGAAGGGCTTTGGCTTGAAATAATGGAGGAGATTAGAGTTGGACTTTCTTGGGACCAAGCCTATAAGGCTAATAGAAAGGCATTAGAAATGATTGAGGGGGACCCTAATTTGTAATTTACAAAACTATAGGACTATGCAGCAGAAATAAGGAAAACTAATCCCAAGTCCACAGTTATTTTAGGGATGGAAGACAAGTCAAGTTTCAGTACATTTTCTCATTTTTACTATTGCTTTGGGGCATTAAAGAGGGGGTTCATGACTGGATGCAAACCTATTATAAGGGTAGATGGGTGTCACTTAAGGGGACCACATAAAGGTGTGCTATTGACAATTGTTGGGATTGACCCCAACAATAAACCTTATCCAATTGCATATGTTGTGGTTTCAAAAGAGGCAAGTGACACATAGATTTGGTTCTCAACTCTTTTAAAATAGGATTTAAACATAGTTAGGCCACATGAATTTACATTCATGTATGACAAACAAAAGGGTCTGATTCAAGCTTTTGAGGAGGTCTTCCCAGTTGCAAAACATCGATTCTATGTAAGGCATTTATGAAAGAATTTTTGCAATGTTGGATTTAAAGCTTTAGAGTTCAAAGTTGCTTTGTTTAAGGCTACAAATAGCATAACTGTTGGGTAGTTCAAGCATGCTATGAAAGATATGGGTGACCTTGATCAGGCTGCTGTTGAATGGTTAATTGATAAGCCTCCATCACAATAGAGCAAGTCACACTTTATACCACTGTCAAAATGTAATATGATCTTGTACTACTTCTGTGAATCTTACAATAGTGTAATACTTTATGCAAGAGAAAAGCAAATTTTAATCATGCTTGAATGGACTAGAGAGTACTTGATGTTAAGGTTGCAAAAGAACAGAGATAAGGTAAAAAAATTGGAAAGAAGACTTTTGCCCTACTGTGTTGGAGATAATTGAACAATACACCAAAAAATTGATAGACTGTATTCCTAGAAAATCAAATGATACCCACTACCAAATCACACACATCTATGGGGGCTAATTCTGTGTAGATTTAGAGTTGTGGAGTTGCAGCTGTAGGAGGTAAGAGGTAGGAGCTTACAGTAATCCCATATTTGCATGCATGTAGTGTAATATGCAAGAAGAGGGAAGATCTACTGCATTATAGAGATCCATGTTACACTGTTCAATGTTATAAAAATGTATATAAACCAACAATTTAGGAATTAATGGCCAAGATCTCTGGGGTAAAACACTTTCTATTCCTCTTTTTCCACCAAACTTTGGCAAGAAAAAATGAAAGCCTGACAGGGTTAAAAAAAGAGACAAAGATGAAGGAATTGGGAAAGGGAAAAAAAGAAGTAGAGGGAGATCCAAAGATGAGGGGACAATGAAAGTAAGAAAAAAGCTGACTGCTTTCAGGTGTGGTCACTTTAAAAGTGAAGGCCACAACTCCAAAACATGCCCTATTAGAGAAGGAGCAAATGAACCATTTGCCAGACAGGTATTCATACATGTTTAAACATTAAAATATCTTCAATTTATTTGTAAGCCAATTATATTGAACTTGTATTTTCAATGATATTCTTGCATTATTATTACAGCTTAGGAGTAGGAAAAATGCAAGAAGTAGGGCTAATTCAAGTCCACCTATAGAAGAGGCTGAGGTTCTGGTTTCTATTATTTGTGAAAAATTGAAGTTTATGTTATGAAACATTGAATGATCCTTCTATCTATGGCTTTTACAGAAGGTGCAAAAACAAGATGAAGAAATTGATGCAATGAATTTAGGCAGTCAACTAACAAGATCAGCTAGGAAAATTGCAAAGGTTGCATTTGTAATTAACATTTTTTAGCTTTTTCACAAATTTAGTGCTTGACTTGCCTATTTAAGTAAATGATTTTAATGTGATGCAATTGACAAGTTAGGAAAAATGTTCCTGAAGCTAGGACTAGTAGTGATTCGTTTGAGTTAGGTTCACTAGCAACTAATGCAAAGAAAAGATTTGAGGTACAAATATTTTTGTTATAGCCGTGTACCTTTACCAATTTGTATGGTTTTAGTCCTAACACTACTTTTAGGTGAATTGACAGGGCACGAGGAAAGCAACTCAAGCTAAGAATAGCAATGCTCAGAAAAAGAATAAAAAGAAATGTGGCAATTCCTCAAAAGCCCCAACCAAGGTTCCTGGACCTAGTATGTATCAACAATTGCAACTATCACAGAATGATGGGAGCCAACCATCTCAAGCAATTTTAACCAAGGCATCCACAACAGAAGGAAGAAATTTTTTACATTGAGCAACTTGAATAGTACCATGAACAATCTCCATGGGAAGAAAAAGAAGAAGACTGCACAGAAGAAGACAAACTGAAAAAGAGAGTCAATTTTTGTCTATGTAAAGAATTAGTTTTTTTAATACTTAAACATGTCATGACAAGTTGAAGCTTTATTGACAACTTCACTTAGCTTTTTAGTTTTTGTGAAACAAACAATGTTAAACTTGCTTTTGACAAAATGATGTATTTATAGTCAAACTTCTTTCATGATTAATAGATAAATTGGCTCTATTTTATGCAAATTGTGATTGATTGAATTGGTTTTCTCTTGGTTTGCTAGTGGTTTGCACATGATTGTATGCTTTACATGTTTGTTTGCTTTAGTTTATATAACTTGATTACTTTAGTAGCCAAAATGGGATCCAAAGTAAGGTCTTCTTGAGCTGAGTTATATATATATATATATATAGTGTTCGTTCATTTACCTAAAAGATCAGTTTTTCTTTTGTTCTTTGCTTTCTATCTTGTAATACTTTAGTTTTATCATTTAATCAAAAAGCAATTTAAGTTCTCCTTCGGACAAAATACTCCATACAAGTAAAAGAGGTTCTAAATAAGCCAAATAAAGTATATTTCATTAGATCGCCCAAATCTTACATCCATATTTAAGTTAAAATCCCTAACAACAGAAGGCCAAATGACTAGCTTACATTACTAAAATCCATTACAACAACCTACAAAGAACAATATACACACCATGTCTTTTTCACTACACATCCCATACACTTTCTACATATCTAAAATCGAAGCCAAATCATGTAAAAATAGAGCCAACAGATCACCACAACCATTTTTAGAATTCTGTTCTTCCTCCTTATCTTACCAATTTCAGCTTCCATTAAATTAATTTTGCAAAGTAGCCCTGGGATTATATTCTTCAACCTTATGCATATTGGTGGATCAGCCCATTGGAAAAAATCACACATGTTACTCTGCCAAAATAATGAAATATGGAGAATGAAAATGTGAGATTTTGTTACAAAGTAGTACACAATGTGCTGAAATTGACCCCTAATGCTATAGAAGATTCATGTTCCTCCTTACCTGATTGGGACAGGAATGAAATCGCCTCCCTGGGTTGAGCTCCATCAGTGAAGTTCTTAGCCATGCCCTACCCCACAGAAGCATTCCACAAGTACTGCTGTCTGGGTTGAAGAATAAAAGTTACATGACGACATCTCAAAGTGCCCGGGAATTTTACTTCAATTTTGGGGCTAAAATTTCTCTAAGCGGCAACAAAGTGGGAAATTAGTGCGGATTGAGGAGCTTTAACGATAAGGAATAAGAACCTTAAGGATTTTCTCTCCAAGATTAGCTGATGTGGCTTTTTATCTTGTTGATGTGGCAAATTCATGGCTAATGCTGCCTATTTAATGTCATGTGGGCAGTCTACATGGGCAAGGCATGCACACATAAGCGAATAATGTGGAAAAATTTGCCACATGTCATGAAACGCCCAATTTATTCATCACGTGAGGCACACATGGCATTCTCTAGCCAAATTTTCTGTAATTTCAAGCAACTTTTCCTAAAATCGCAGCAATGTGTACTAAATATACAAAATTGGTCACCGGAGTGGACCAAATTGGAAAACACAAATTTATAATATCCTTTTCTTCGCAAACAACCATAGTTAGAGGACTAAAAATGCATTTTTCCCAACTCCTAAGAATTGGGGGATGTCCAATGCAGAGAATTGTGGTAAACTTATTATATAGGCATTGACCTTTAGCATAAGCAATAGCTAAAGTTAGATATGAAGTTCATAAACATATGTGAAGGTTTGGCGTTCTTGTATAACTGAATTTTGGAGAATCAATACATAAAAGTTGGAATGGGTCTTTTAGTAATTATGCTATGTACTTGTATTCCGCAACTTGCATATTCATTATGTTGCCTTACATGAGTGCATTCTCTCGAACTTTTTAGCAACCACATGGTTAAGTGTTTGGTGGGAAAAGCTAACTGTCCTCTTGGTGAGGTTACCGCATAGTGAGTTGGAAAAATTTGGCCATAATTCTAGGCCAAAAACACCCATTTGACACTTACCATCGTGTGAACATGAAAATTTTCTCTTAATTTAGAATAATTTTTTACATTGAATTTTGATCTCTGGATCAGTTTTAAACAATAGTTATACTAGGATTTCTTGAGGTTGTCCGACTAAACTTCTCTAACACATAAATCAATGACTAAATAGTTGCAAATCGAACATAAAACAATAAAGTTAATAAAGTTTGGATAGATAAATTGCCTTTTACTGAAATAACTAGAGTTTTTTACAGTATTGACATTGTGGTTCATCTTGTCCACACAGCTACATCTAAGTCCACAAGCTACTAAGCTGTAACAATGTCAAGAATTTAAGTAATCTAATGTAAGTGTGTGAATCCCTATTATATTTGGATGTTTGGCTACTACGAGCATTTTAAAAGGAGGGATTTTGATGAAAAACCACATTGCTTACAATATCTGATATTTCTATAATCATAGTATCACTCCTTTGTAACTTTTTTGATAAAAAAAAAAAAAGAGAGAGAGAGACTATTTTTAGGTCATGATAAGTGTCATAACAATAAAAAGAAAGCTAGTGAAAAAATAGTGAGTGACAATGCAAAAGTTGTTACTAATTATATGTATTAAATGATAAAAAAATTTGCTTTGTTATTGCTGGGTTGTTAGTATATATATGCCCACTAATTATATATCATGAGTGAGATTTTAAAACATTAGTTATGGTTACTATTAAGTTATTGTCAAAATAAAAATTATTATAGTTTAAGAAATATTATTATCACAAAATAGAAATTATTATCACTTAATATATATCATTATTAGCAAACACTTAGTATTTTCTTCTTAATTATTATCACAAAAGATTTTATCCAAACTCTTAATTAGTTGTCCCAAAGAACTCATCGTATCTCTCTTTTGGAGCGCATGGAGGATCCATTGAATGATTATTGGTTTAATAACATTATTTTCATTTTTATATATGTAAAAATTAATATTTGAATTTCAATAAATTATTTATAAATATATGTATGTATAAATAAAAAATATATATTCATATTGTGTCCTTGGCCAAAATTAAATCTATCTTCTCCATAAAGCTTTCTGAGACATAGTACTATGAGTGAGTGATAATGATAGCTTAGACTCTAGAGGCTTAAGAATATTCATTTCAGCAAATATGTTTTTCTTTAACATAATGGCCCTTTCAAACAGTAACATAAATTCTCATTCCATAGTAATAAAGTTAGGTTTTGTAATGTTGATTCTAAACATGATGAAGATATTATTCTCATTAATGTTTTTCCTTTTCAAAGATACTACCTTTTAGTGTAAGAGTTACTGTCAAACAAATTGCACTTCACTCCACAGAACTAATTATGAATGTTACTTAGCATGACAATGATTTGAAATGGGGCTCCATTGATGTAAAAAGATTGAACATATATGGGAATCATGGAAGTAACTTCTAGAAAAAGGTTGATGACAATGCAACATTTCTACATTCCAAATAGGAAAATGGGGAAATTCCCTTCTACACTTATTTGGTAATAATTGTGATGGATTCTTATCTTTAATACAACGGCTAGAAAATGAGGAATTGACATTGAAGGTTTGATTCCTTATAATAGAGTTCATATTTTTAAGGTGATTCTCGTGAGATTCTAAGATCCATATGCTTATTATATCATAATACAAGTTTACTAAGATCGTTTATGAATGATTTTTTAGGTATGCGGCAAGGCACCTAACTAAGATATATTTTGTAAAGCCTGCCTCGATATATATTTGAGCAAATAGTAAGTTGTTGGATAGATAATATAATAATATCATAAAGTGAAAATATTGACATTATTGTATAGAATTTAACGATTTATAAATCAAGTGGGTGGTATAATATGAGTCAAATTGTATAATCTTCTTCTTTCTTTCTTTCTTTCTTTTTTTTAACTTAATTCTCTTGTAAAGTAGGAGGTACTTGAAAATTTTACTAAATATATCTTATAAATTCTCTCATCTTATAAGATATACTTAAAATTTATAAGAAATTGAATCTTATTTGAGAAATAAATTTTTGAAGTGTGTTTCATAAATTTATATTTTTTGAAAGAGCTATTATTCTAGTATTTAGTTTTTGTATTTTTATAAAATTTTATTTAATTAATTCTTTATATCATCTTGAGCATTCAGACATCATTTTTTAAAATATTTTGAAAATTTTGTAAACCTCCTCCAAACATCTAAATTGTAGTTATATATTTTAAAATTCATTTCTTTGACATGATTTAGCTAATTCGTACACACAAAAAAAATTAAAATCATAAATTTATATCTTTGAAAGAATATATGCACTTATTCAGTTATTTGGTTGTTCTAATAATAAGATCTCATTCCATATATGGCATACAATTATAAGATGAGAATACCCAACAATGATAAAATAGAAATTTTAGTTAAACATGAAATTAGGATTAAAAAAGAAGAAGAAGAAGAAGTGTTGAGCTGCACTTTACATTAAAAGTTTTCTCAATATGTTGAAAATCTTACATTATAAGATCTACAATTAATTAATTCTTATGTAACTTTTAGCATTTAACACATTTATGTTATAATACATATAACTTTTTAGCATTTATGTGTTTCGATCCATTTCCAAAGGACCAAAAGTGAGAATAAGAAGGCAACCAATGTGAGAGATATTAAGTGCGTGTACCTTTCTAGTTATAAAATATGGCATTGAAAGGCTAAAATCGTCCAACCAACGTTGATTATCTAAGAATCGTATCAAAAGATCAGATATCATGGGCTAAGATTTGTATAATTGCAACTTAAAAAATTGTGGAATCACATGATTAATTTTCCTCCAAGAATAGGATAATATTCCCCACTGGGGGATTTTTCTTTTAAAAATATGTTTAATAAAGACATGAAGTACGTTGTCTTGTATAACGTGGATAAATTTCAAAAATAATCTTTAAAAAAGTGTACAATCACTTAACATTTCAAGTTTTGCATCTCTTTATTTGATGTTTCAACCAGATTTAACTCAATTGGACCAACAATTTGAATTATTTAGATAATGAAATGTATGAATTTGGACAATCTATATTATATCACTCAACTACGACCTACTTGTTAGGTAGCAAACATCAAAAGCACCTCAAAATTGACATTTATAAGCACACAATTTTTTCATTATAATTATTCCTCATTCACCATCTTTTTCGTGCATTCTTCAAATATTAATTTGAGTATTGAAATACTTTTAATGAATGAAACCAACAATCCTAATTGTTTTTATATTTTCAGAATCTTAAACTCGAATCAAACAGATATTGTCATCTCGACTTAACTCACATTTTTTTTTATAATTAAAAAGAAAAGATATTACACTCTAAATAAACTTGAAAATAAAATTGCATGTGCACCGATTAATGTAGATGACCAATCAAAATGAAGAAAAGAAAAGAGCTGTCGAATGACTCACCTACTTTCCTAAAAAAATATCTGCACAAAAAAATTTCAAACAAAAAAAATCAAAACACATTGATGGCACATGGTCCACAATGGACCCACAAAAGGC
This sequence comes from Jacaranda copaia, assembly GCA_014898725.1. Classification (NCBI taxonomy): domain Eukaryota; kingdom Viridiplantae; phylum Streptophyta; class Magnoliopsida; order Lamiales; family Bignoniaceae; genus Jacaranda; species Jacaranda copaia. Next base: position 70,227 of record JACGDI010005643.1, on the reverse strand, counting down.
CAACCTTTTTCTTGAAAATAAATTCATCGAAAAATATAATCAAAGCATTAATTGAGTATACTTAAGATTTTTTTTTACTCTAAGTATGCTCACGATTATTCTCGAAAACAAGTAATTCCCAAAATTGGTCTTATTGAACTACCTCCAAGTTTGGTAAGAGAGTAACAACTATCAATAAAATTGGGCAAAAATGGGATTGCAGAGTGGATGGGCTAATATGTATGATCTATTTGAGAAGGGATTGGATTCCCCATCAATGTCAATCCCCTAAAACATTATAGCAAAATACAAACTTTTAACAATCATAGAATAATAGAAATTATAATGGCAAACCGCCCATGAGTCTCTATTGGACTATGGGTCCACCTCCAATGCGACATTCATTGAATTGAATGGAGAAAAAGAGGGAAATGCCCAACTTTTTGGTGCTAGAAATGGGCCCTATGCGGATTGTTTATATATGGTGGATGAGGAATTGAGCTTATAGATGACATGTGTTGATAGTGATGTAAAAGAAATATTTATGTACATACCAAGACCACACACACACACACACATATAATTATGACGCACATATAAATTTTGGGTTCAGAAGAAATTATAATTAATATTTGGTTGAGCTTAGAAGTTCAATAAGCTTTTCTAGAAATTTCTCTGTGTAGGCCGAGCTAACTAGTACACTAAAAGTGGTATTTGCAAACATTTTTGCTTTTGAAGAAATGAGATGTTGTAGAATAAGATGTCATAAAAGTTTAAATATTTAAAAGTTATAGTGAAAATACCGAGAATATGCAAAAGTTCGACGATGGCTACCTTTAGTTTTTAACCCTTTTTTTCAAATCAATTTTAGAGAATTAAAAGTAGAAATGCCACCTTTAAATACTTCAAAACAACTAAAATATAGTTTAAAGTTGAAAATAGCTTTCCAAAATCGTTGCCAACACTCCATACGTTTGTTAGTGGGTAGCTTTGGCCAACTGACCTAAGTTGACAGAGTCAACGGTACAAAGAGATATTCTATATAAAATATAAATATGATTATGCGAGTAAACGTGATGAATTGTATAGACAGTAATAACAAATATATCTATTTAATCAAAAATTATTTTTTTTTAACATGAATATATAAAAAAGGATTGTTACAAAGATAGTTGAGGGCATCCCTTCTTAACAAAGTTTGTATGTCCCACATATAAAATATATATGGACCCAAAAAAGTTGCTTGTGACACAAAAGAAATGTAAAACAGCTACAAATATGGGAAATCAACTGTAGGACAAAGAGGGTAAGAGGGTCTACTTGTTTCCTCCATTGACCGTGGAATAATGAACTATTTTGTGATATTTATGCTTTGATGGTGACATCATAGAGAAAAAGAAAAGAAAAGAGAAGAGACTAATTTCCGATGATTTTTACCATTTTTACTTTGTTGAAAAATTTGCAATTTCTTTTGATTTCCATAAATTGACTTTGTACCAATTCATTGACGAATTCAAGTTAAAATGTCTATTATGGAGAAGATCCATTTCACAAGGTCTAATCTTATATTGGACAAAATGATTTTTTTAGGCTGCATCTATTTTTGGTATATATATTTTACAAACACAATTATGAGGAAATGTTTTTTGTTGAATCTTCAAATATATTTCAGATAAATTTGTGATGAGAATTCTAAGTCATAAAATATAAAAAATTCAATAATATAATCAATCTTTAATGAGATACTATGCTAAGATGCGCATTTTTTGAAAATAAATTTGAGTTCAACCTATCAACCTGAATTTTCATACCTAATATAGATGTCATTGATCAGTATGGTACTGACTGCTTAGGCCACTACAAATTCAATCATCCTTCAACAATAAATAGTATATTACTAAACCTAATTTATTTTTATTATCTAAGCTCTTTATTACTTCAAATTTCCCAATTCAAATTCAAGAATTGAAAAGTCTTAACTAATGGTTATCTCAACAAACGTGACGTTTGTTTTTATGAATTTTTGTGAATCAAAATTAAGTCTCAGAGACAAATGGCAAACCAAAATTGCATTCCTCAAGGAGATATTGTTCCGAACACGCATCAAAATAAATTTTCCTTTTTACTTTCTTTTAATCTATGAAAAATAAGAGCTAAATGGAGAATAAAGGCTAAGGATGTATCCTTTGAAAAGAATTTTAATTAATAAATTAGTTTTATATATCTATATATATATATATATATAAGGATCCAGATGCTAAGTGGAGGCATCGTCCAAGTCTCTTGTAATAAAAGATAAAATAAGGTTAAACGAGTGAGAGTGCATCTTTCCGAGGAAACGGGCTTTAATTTGTCAAAAGTTATGTGCTATTTGTACTTTTTTCCATATCTATACTTGCTGTCCTTGATTTTCTATATTTTGATCTAATTTTTTTTTTAAAAATTCTAAATATTTTAGATTTTATTTTTCAAATAAAGCCTTTTTTATTTATATACACACGTCAAAGTTTATTAAATTCCAACCTCTATTTTGCACTTTATGAATGATACTATTATCATTGGGTCAATAGCCAATCAACAAAATAAGACGATCGATTACACTAAAATATTAAATAATAATAATAATACATTTACTATTTATTCTTAATACTCAAATATTTTAGAAATAAATATATACCACGGAACTTGAGCCTAAAACATAAAGTCATAAAGGTCTGATTTTTCCAATATAAATGCGTTTGTTTTGTCTACTTTTCAATATAAATGCCCTCCTTCTGTCTTTTTCAAAGGGTGTTTGATATAAAATATATAATAATATATGTTAATAATATTAGATCTTATCCTACTTTGATATTAAATCTCTTTTTTAAGAACTAAAATCTCATCAAAATATTGGTGGATAATATTTCATAAGACATGATCTTTTATATTTGATGATGAATTTAAATATTATATATATATATATATTTATATCCTTCTTCACTTTTAATAAAAGAATTTATCAAACTATTGGTTAACTAGTAAATTAATATAATTCTGTATTTTAATAACTAGTAGAAATGGATATACCCTCCATTTAGTTAAGCATATGTTACATGAAAAATGTGGAAGAAATACGTATTTGATTTTCAATTTAAAGTAGCCTTTTTTGCATTTTCTTAATATTCCTATTAATTATCTAGATATTCTTTAATGTTTGATATTTTCTAATTTATTTAGATTGATGAATAGCATATTGACAGTGAACAACTTCTTCTTTCGGTTTTATCTTTTATTTTTTAAATTTAGATAATAGATTATCTCCAATTTGATTTGAGTACCCAGCAACCTTAAATCTACCCTAATATAGAGTTATAATTAATGCAACTGAGATTATTTCAGCTCCTCAATCCTCACGCACCCCCACTAAAATCACAGGCCCTTGCAATTGAACTCGACGATCTTTTAGTTTTAAAATTGGTCAAGCTTAGTTTTAAAGGAACCATTTAAAAATATTAGAATACTATCTATCAATTTCTAATTGTACCATTGAATTTTATGATTTTATTAAAAGAGTGAATTAAAAGTTAAATATTTAATTTCTTTTTTATATGAATGACATAATATTTTCTTAATATTTTTAACTTAGTTTGGTTTAAATCATTAAGCAAATTAATTATTTTAAACATACACGGAAAGCTCAAATTTTAATTGAATCAAGTTTAAATATAACAAAGTGTCAAAAAAAGGTTAAAATATAATGAAGAAATTGCACCATTCATATAAAAAAAATATTTAAATTCTAGTTCTCTCTTGTAACGATACCATAAAATTCAAATGTACAATAGTAACTTGATAAATAGCATATAATTTTCAATACCTTGTTTTATTCTGAACCAAAAAAACCCACTTCATTATGCTAATTGCCAATTTAAATAAAACAATAAATTTAATTAACATAAACGAATATTTAGACAATTAATTTTAAAAAAATTAAAAAAAAACACTACCTTATTTTAGACTTGATATTCTAGACATAGTGTCGTGTGTGAATTTTTGGTTCAATCCATTTTCATTTTATATGTAGTTTTATTTTTTTAATTCTATTTATACTTTTTTATTTACTTAAATTTGATTTTATTAGGTTGGAAATTTCTGTGCCAATCCATGGGACACGAGAATTAGGGAAAAGGGCGGGATACAAAGACTTCCTGCAACAGGGATCCATGATTGGGTCGAGGAAAGGAGAGGGGCTTGTGAAGGAAGGAGGAGCTCGCCCCTCCAAACTACGCGGGGCTTCCATCCATACTAGTGAATAGTATTGGATAATCTTGTCAACTTTTTCAGTTTACAACGAGCAATAGTCGCACGTTGTTTTCATATAAAATATTTTTTGAATAATACTTTTAGTTATACAAATATTTTTTGAGTGATATATATTATTTATTTAATTAAAGTATTATGTTTCTCATTTTATATATAAAATAAATATCATTATTAGAAATGATATCATATACTCATAGATGTCAATAATAATTGTAATTATATGAAAAATTAACTTTCACTTAACATAAAAATTACATCACTTCAAGAAATTAATGAAAACCAAATATATGATAAAAAGCTAAAAATAATGACAATTTTTTAAGACATGAGTGGTTGTAGGGAAAATAGTAGGTGTTCTTGAGTACATAAATAATTGTAAGAGAAACTATAAGAGTTATCTATACATGCATATATATATATATATATTGGTATTTGTAACATAAATAATAACGCTATATTCTTTTACATTTTCCCAAAAAAAATTTCATCTCCCCAAAAAATTTCAAAATGGAGGTATGTTTTCTAATCTTTTTCCCAAAAAATTCAAATTTTATATACGAAAAATCTCTCCCAATTCACCAAAAAAGCCCCACACCCTAAAAATC
>JACGDI010005643.1:31797-58261 GCA_014898725.1 Jacaranda copaia | reverse complement strand
ATGGATCATTGATATATTCCTCAAACTTTTAATAGAAATGAAGAATGGTTAAAATTAATCTTAAAAAGTAGAATGAGAATGAAAAAAAAATTTGTTTAATTTTATGTAAGAAAAATAATAATAACAACAAAACTATCAAATATAACTTTCAAAGTGCTTCTAACTCATTCTCTATTGTACTATTTTTTGAAACAGCCATTGAATAATAAATAGATGATATTTTGAAATATTTACATTTTTCCCAAATAAAAAAAAACACAAAAATTGAAAGTAAAAGCTCTTATGAATTTTTTAGTTATAAACTATCGTTACAAAATCCACTCAAAATCAGCTTATTTTTAGCTTTGATAAGCCAAAATTTGGAGTTTGTAATTAACCTTATGAATTAGAATAAAAGTTAGTTAAATTAAGTTCTCAATTGAGAGGGTGTTTGAGTGAACTTATAAATTCTTTAAAATATTTTATAAGATGTTTAAAAATTTATAAGTTTACAAAAAGTTGTTTGCTAATGTTTTTTAAAAAAAGAGTTTATTAAGTCCTAAAATAAGATGTTAGAAATTTATAAGTTTCAAAAAAATATGAAAATTCCAATATATTTTTAAAATTTTAACAACCTCCTTCATTTTTAATAATTTTAATTACAAAATTATCATTATTAACATTTATAAGTTTTAAAATATTATTTTATTCAAATACTTTAATAATTTATTTTAAAAATAAATTTTAATATTTTATAAATTTCAAAAATATCTTATAAGATCTAGAAACTTATAAAATATTTAAAATAAATTTAGCCAAACACCGTTTAAGTTTACAAACGTTTCTTGTTCGTTGGGTGGCTTTTCGTCCAACCGTACAAGTATTACTTATAAAATTTACGATTGAAGATTCAAATTTAATAAATATTTAACTAATAATTGCGAATAAAAATTAATTAAATTAAATTTTTGATTAAGTTCCACAAGCATTTCTGGCTTGTCAAAGACCTTTCGTTCAACAGCACAAATCCCAAGTATAAAATTTAAAGTTAGGGGTTGGTTCCTAATTTGACACTCCCTGTAAGTTAGTTGCTCAAGTCGGCTGCTCAAATTATTCCCCTATGCTTAAGCAACACGACGCCGTTTTGAAGCGTTAAAGCCCGTGGGCTAAAGTAGAAATCCCAATCGAACTGCTGCGCACCTGTACGTATTTTATACTATATATATTCGTACGCGCACACAGAACGATCGCAGCGGCCTTGCTTCCCCTCCTCACATCTTCTGGCTTACGCCTCCTCTTTCGGCCGATTTTTCCGCTTTTCCGATAATTCAGCCGCATTTTATCTACCAGGTATTTTGATTAATTGGACATTTTATCGATTTTCTGTTTTACACTTTCTGTTCTCTGTTGAAAGTAATGGAATGATGTTTCTTGTTATTTTTACATTTCGGTGAAGTAAAGCAGCGAAGCCGATGGTTGAAAGCGGCGTTGAGGTGGATGCAACGATGTCTTCTAATGGATCTTTGGCTAATGGTAAGCATGTGGAGTGGTTAGCGGTGGCGGAGGAGGAATCTTTTGATCCGATGGCGGTGGTGTCGGAGCCAGTTCCGCCTGTGGTGGAGAATGGCGAGGATGGAGAGAAGAGGAGAGAGATAGTTCTAGGAAGGAACGTGCACACCACGTGCTTGGAGGTGACAGAGCCCGATGCCGATGATGAGTCTACCGGGGATAAGGAGGCGTACATGGCCAGCGTATTGGCGAGATACCGGAAGACCCTCGTGGAACGGACCAAGCACCATTTAGGTACGATGTGTTGCTCTCTCTGATCTGTGTTTAGTAACCAGTAGTTTAGGAGAATAATGGATTGTTGCTAACTTGCTATCATTTCTAGTGTTTGATTGAATGGTGAAATGTGCTAATTGATCAGACTGATGTTATTCGAATTTTTGTGTAAATTAAGTGTATGATGGGCTTTAAATCGTGTTTCGGGATTGCCATTATCATTTTTGTGTTGATTTATGATTCATGAAAATGGTTAGGAGGAAATGAAAGGTTAGCCAGGGTACTTATGTGATGGTGAGGTGACGTTTCCGGCAGATTGATGTATATTTTTCGCTAGGAAAAGTGCAAGCAAATGATTTTAAGGATTGTTTTTATCGCCTTCATTTGTTCGATCTATTTTTAGATGCAAACTTAAGTGTTCAAAACACATTTGAGGCTGCAGTTCTATAAAATTCTCCATGTTGATTAAGATTGTGGTGGCGATACAATTTATCTTGTCTGTTGTAATATGGACCTGATGTTCATCGCCTTTTTTTGTTTATATTGACTTTCTGCACAGAAAATTACTTTAGATGTTCTTTTCATGCCACTATAGAGTGATTGGTGTTGCTTAGTTAGTATGAAATACTTCTTCTTCTTCTTCTTCTTCCTTTTAAATTCTGGATTGTGGTTAAAATACTCAAATTTGTCATGAGCATTCCTTACATGAGGACCAGGTGATGGCAATTAACAACCTCCTTAAGTTGCATCCAGTATTATTAGGGTACTCAATGAATTTGGTTGCCATGGGATGTATGTCCACATGAATCATATTCACTGGCTGTCATTAGATGTGTCATGTGTGGTGGTGTATGCTGAAACCCTGAATTCTTTGTGTGATTAACTTATTAATTCTCCATTATAGGGTTGGCGGTTTGACTAGTCTGCTTTCAGGATTAATTAAAGTTTAGGGCCAGTTGAACTTGCTTAACGATTCTTGCTGATTCCCATCATAATTTTATTGGTCTAAATGCTTTCCTAACTTGTTTCCCATCATAATTTTATTGGTCTAAATGCTTTCCTGTGTAACTTCTTTTTACGCAGGATATCCATACAATCTGGACTTTGATTATGGTGCACTTGGTCAGTTGCAGCATTTCTCTATTAACAACCTTGGTGATCCATTCATTGAGAGCAACTATGGTGTGCACTCAAGACAGTTTGAAGTGGGTGTTCTGGATTGGTTTGCCCGCCTGTGGGAGATTGAGAAGAATGATTACTGGGGATACATCACAAACTGTGGCACTGAGGGTAATCTTCATGGGATCCTTGTTGGGTAAGTATATTTTGCTTTGCCTCTATGAGTCTCTAGTTTCAATCACAAGGTTTTCTGTTATAGGTTTGAGCAAATACTGATATTACAACTTTATTAAATTGAGCAGGAGAGAAGTGTTTCCTGATGGAATTTTATATGCATCAAAGGAGTCCCATTATTCTGTCTTCAAAGCAGCAAGAATGTACAGAATGGAGTGTGTAAAAGTGGGTACTCTGGTCACTGGAGAGATAGACTGTACAGACTTTAAAACAAAGCTGCTTCCTAACAAGGGTAAACCAGCAATCATCAATGTCAATATAGGTAATTCTTTCTTCTTTGTCTCTTCTGTGTGCGAGTGTGCATGAGCAATGTCTCTACACTCACGTTACGTATGTATATTGCAAATATGGTATCAAATGCCCCATCATATGTCTAAAATTGGCCAAATTTATAATTCAATTTGCAGGAACTACTGTTAAAGGTGCTGTTGATGACCTCGATCTTGTTATAAAGACCCTTGAAGAATCTGGATTTTCACATGATAGATTCTATATCCATTGTGATGGTGCTCTCTTTGGGCTTATGATGCCGTTTGTCAAAAAGGTATACAAACATTTCCATTTCATTTGTACTCCATGCATCTTTCCAACACATAAGCTTTTGGTTATTGAAATTAATGATTTTTTGAAAACATAACAGTACTTATGCATCTGTCCAGCACCTGGAAATGGAAAGAACACAAACTCTAGTCATTTTAAGAAGAAAAAGCTAAAATTGATTTCTAGCCTTATGGTGGACTGTATTGTTACAGCATTCAGCTTCTATTTGATTTTGCCACAAAGCCTGATATTTCTTCCTGTAATTTTATAGTTAGAACTGAGTTGGTTAGCAATCTGCTCTGCTACTGTTTCTCTTAGTAGTTTGGTTCTAATTCAGGCACCAAAAGTTACATTCAAGAAGCCTATCGGAAGTGTCAGTGTATCCGGCCACAAGTTTGTGGGATGCCCAATGCCTTGTGGTGTGCAAATAACAAGGCTACAGCATATAAATGTTCTTTCTAGTAATGTAGAGTATCTTGCCTCCAGAGATGCAACAATCATGGGAAGCCGCAATGGCCATGCACCAATCTTCCTGTGGTACACTTTGAACAGAAAAGGGTATAAAGGATTTCAAAAGGAAGTCCAAAAGTGCCTGCGAAATGCTCACTACTTGAAAGATCGCCTTAGGGAAGCAGGGATTAGTGCCATGCTCAATGAACTGAGCAGTACAGTGGTATTTGAGCGGCCTCAAGATGAAGAGTTTGTTCGCCGTTGGCAACTTGCTTGTGAGGGAAATATGGCACATGTTGTTGTAATGCCGAGTGTTACCATTGAGAAGCTGGATTCCTTCTTGAATGAAATAATTCAAGGGCGATCAATCTGGTATAAAGATGCAAAAGTGCAGCCCCCTTGCCTTGCAGCAGATATTGGGAGTGAAAACTGTTCTTGTGCACTTCACAAGTAAATTATTTGTTTGTTTGCTAGAGGACCTTTTTGTTTTTTCAGTTGTGTTGTACGAAGCTCTTCTCCTCAGAAGCTGTCTTAGGTTGTGGTTGTAATAGGAAACCAAGAAAATTTTCCCTTCTTTTGTTTAAGTATTGAACTTGGTTGTTGTAGTACCTTAAAAAGTGGTTATTTTGGTTTCTCTATTCTATTTCATATTTCATCTCCTATTCCAACTTGTTAAATTTATGTCTAAGTGTGTTTGATTTATAAGAAAATATTTAATGTACGTGTTATATATTTATGAAATGAGATATAAAATGGAATAGGGAATAGAATAAAGGATTTAAACCGAAAAGTAGTACCAATGATTAGGTATTATCATAGGGTGATCAGAAATGTATTGTTTGATTCAGCAAAAAATTGGCGTTTTTGATATCTGCAATTTTAGTTCAACTTTTCTGATGGATATGATCAGAGAATTGTCAAGCATATGCTTTTGTGCCAGGCTGGCATGCCTGGTTCTTTGGGATATATATGCTTTTCAGTACTTCCCCATCAATAATACCTCTCTGCTTCAGCCACAGATGGTTTCAACTCAGAGATCTTTTCCCATTTTGTTCATAGAGCTGAAAAGAAATTGAACTAACATCCAACTGAAGTAGAGAATTCTTATTACTGAAGTTATGCAGTGTTTAAGATGTTATTGATGGCATCAAAGAGTTAGCTTCCTTCTTGTCAGGCTTGGCCTGGTACAAGTCTGCTCTACAGGGGCTCTACCATGACAGGGTACTTATTCTTAGGCATCCGCACGAGTGTTGGCTGGACTGAATCATCTTTCTCTAGGCTCCTCCACCTGCAACCAGCAGCTACGTATAAGTTAAAAAGCTAAAAGTTGAGGAGAAGTGATTTCTCCCGCATTCATTTCCTAACATTTTGATTAGTTTTTCTTTATTTTTCATTCTTTTCCTTACTAATCTCTTTACCTGTATCTGCACACTAAATGGTGGACAAAAATAGAAATTTCCAATTTGGCCAGGTTGATTCCAGGGCACATTCGTGGTCCACTTCCAAACCCAAGAAAGCTGAAAGGTTTTAGAGGCTCCTGAAATGCATAAAAAGGTCAGATTTTTATTATGTGGAAACTGTAGTGTAGACGGCCACCAGGTAGTTTGTATCTTGAAAAGCTTACATCAAATCTGGAAGGATCAAACTTCTCTGGATTGCTGAAGATCTCTGGGTCATGGTGGATGGACACAACATCCAGGTTAAGAGACCAGCCTTTTTGAATTTTGTATCCTAAAAGTTTGGAGCAGTTTAGTATGCTGCAGAGGAGCTTCATCATATTCATCAGAAATACTAATCTATTAAACAGTTGAATTCGGATGACTTATACCATCAATATTGAAGTCCTGTGCAGCTTTTCTTGAAAACCAAGGTAAAATTGTTGCTCTTCTAAGAGTTTCACTGACAACCTGTTAGTTTCAGGAGCAAAAGGTCTAGTTGATAGCCCTAAATTACCATGAATCCAGAAACAAAATGAGAGATTAGCTGGAAACTAACCTTGGCAGTGTAAGGCATATTGTTTACTTCTGCCCAGGTAAGGTTTGATCCATCTTCTCTGCTACTTCGAATTTTCTGATGTTCTTCCTGCGAAAGCCTTGATTTGAGTTTTCATGGCATTTAATTACACGATGATACATTAAATGGATATGTAAAGTTATTACTCTTAGACGTTCTAAGGCAGCAGGGTTTTCTTCAAGAAATTTCATGAGCCACGTTAAGGCAGCTGTCGTAGTATCATGGCCAGCAATGAGCAAGGTCAATATGTTGTCTTTTAATTGTTTGTCTGTAAGCTTATCATCATCGTCCCCCTCTGAGCTGTCTTTCGCGTGTTTCTTTAACAGGGATTGTAGGAAATCCTGTTGGAAGCCCTCTTCCCTTCTCCGTTGGGCAATGATAGAGTCCAACATGGTGAACATCCTATCCCGGGCCTATCAAAATGGAGATGTATCAGCATAATTTTCAGGACTCTCCAGAAAAAAAGTTTCCATTTTGATGATGGTTGCATCAAAGTATGCGTCTTTTTTTAAACCTTTTTACCTTCATGCCGCGGTAGAAAGCAGTTCCTGGGATTTTAAGAGGCAAAGAGGCAAAACAGGAAGAAATGATTTTGAAATTGGACCGGAACTTCTCTTGTTCCTCACCAGTTGGTTCCAGGCTCATTATCATGTGGCCTATCACCTTCAATGTGAACTGCAAAAGGTTATCTTTTTTCAGACACCAATACATAAGAAAATTATATCTACTATATATATATATATGTTATCTAAGGTTGCAAAACAAAACCGTGGAAGCTTCTTCAAGAACCAACACTTTCCGTCCACACCAATGATCAAATGTCTCCTTTGCTAAGCTATTGATAAATGGGAAATACTTTTTCAGGCCATCCACTGACAGGGGCTCCCCAATCAGTCGTCGTAGTCTCTTGTGTGATTCTCCATTCTGTTGAAGCAAGCTCGTTGGGCCAAGAACCTGCTGCCCTGTGTAGAAGAGATTCAGGCTCACAAGCCCATCTTTGCCTGTCAACAGAATCTTGCTAGCTTCTCTCCCAGTCATGAACACAGTAAATCTCCCCAGTACGTAACTCTTAAACACCTTCCCGTACCTAAAAAAGGATCATCAAATACATAGAGATAATCACAAACTATTCTCCAAATATTAGAATTCAGTCAGTCACTTCTGATACGCTGATTACCTCTGCTGTCTCTTGTGCATGAAGCTAAATATACCAGCTGGGCTCGAAAAGTCAGACAGGAACGAGAAACTTTCCCCCACGACAGGCCAGCCCAAACTTCCTGGAATCCTGTCCATTGCTTTGGGAGCGCTCCATTTTTGCAGCAATAAAACTGAAAAAATGAAAACCAACAAAAGTGCTACTACTGTTAACATGCCTATCTCCACCAGGTACTCTCAAATTTGATGAAGTCCTATAAAAAGATAAGCTGGAGATAGTTTCCAAGAGATCCTTTTCAACTATGGATTTCTTGTTATTTGGGCCTCATCAACTTGATTTCTCCGGCTTATCTAACATTTTTCTTGTTGAACACAATGCCCTTGTGCTTGTCAATTTTCTTGGAATCCAAAATTTTATGGAAGGTAGCCACCTTGTTCTTCATATACGTCAAACTCTACTTACTAGAGAATCAGTGGTGGGTGGAACTGCTTGTACTCTTTCAAATGCTTCTCTGCTTGTTGACATTTGGAAGATCACATTAATCTCATTTGACTAATGTTGGATTAGGTTCTAAATCTCCCATGACAGCTATCTTCGACGTATATTGCCGTCCTTGCTTATATATTTATCATTCTTAAACCTGATCATTTGCTATGGTAATAGCCAATTGGCATTCGCGATGAAGCGGTACTAACATAATTTTTCTGGTCTTGTTGTACGCTAGTCTTCGTTGTGTACCAAGTAAACTGGCAAACATGTCTTGAGATGTAAAAACCGAAGATGATCAATAGTGTTAACAAAGATAGGCTTGCCAACAATGGTTAATACTAGCTATATGTAACTGCAGCAAATGAGTGGGTTGAGTAGGATATGATTTAAGTTTAGTTGAATTAGGTTCAAATGAGCGGGTTTAATATGGATTTTAAGTAGGTGAATTAAACGCGGGGATTTAAAAAGAATTCAATGCAAGAAAGAAAAAAAAAAAATCCTTTTTTGGTTCATTATATTTAATGAAAAAAAAATAATAATAATATTGATATGTCATGGGAAACCGAAAGTTGACTAGTATTGATATGCATTTTACACCTTATTCAATATGCAATTTTACGATATAATGAAATGATTTATTAGATTATATGTCTATTTCATTAAATTTTCATAATATGTAACTGTATTAATAATTAATTATGGTTGTAGTGCTTATTTTGTAACAAAATTGATAATTTTGAAGGAAGATGTATTATTGTTGCACCAATAAGTGTATATCAAATTTTTAATAATGAATTTGTTAATTTTTATTTTTCAAGGATTAACAAACATGAATTGTATGTCAATTCATACTATTGACACGCAATATTAGTTAAATAATAAATTTAAAAAACTTTTTTAATTAATAGATATAATATTTATTTGTATGACTCTAATGTGTTACTCATCTAGTAAAATTTGCACTTTGAAAAAGATCCTAAACAACTAATTTATTAATACGTCCAAAACACAATATGTTTATAATTTTAATTTAAAGATTATTAATAAACTAAAAGCACGGAATTTTGACAACAAATGAGGGTGAAGATAATATAGATTTTCGATTATTAATTCAAAATTTATCTTTTAAAAAAATTATTAAATTTTAGTTAATTTTTTTGATTGAACACTTTTTCAGTCCACTCTAAATCCAAAATATAACAAAATCCACCTAAATTCAATTCGTTTGAAATGATTTTTAAGATTTTAAAGCTCAGTTCAATACAAAACTATATGAACTGAGTTGAACCATGGATTGTAACCCACCCTACCACCTTTAACTATTAGTGATAATGATAAATTTTGGGTCTGCATCCTTTAAGATTTTCGTTGTGCTCGAAATTTTTTTTACTTTTGCAGAAGTGAATAATTCTAAAGATTGTGGGAAAAGTTGCAAGTAGTGAGAGAGATGAATGCTCGAAAATTAATTAGTAAAGTAATAATTAAGTATGAAAACGTTTAGTAGAGAATAATTCCTACTTAAGTTTATGTAAAATTCTAGATCATCATTATAGGCTAACGTAATAAAGCAAGATCAACATAAATGTTAAGAAAGAACACAATAGCACAAGAAAAATGAAAAAACAAAACAAAAATTACATTGAGATTCTTTAAATTTTAATTTAACAATGCAATAATATTCAACTTTTTTCTTCAGCCCAATGTGGCAAAGTAAGCTGTTGAAATAGAAAATATATGTGTATTTAACACAACTTCGATCTGCTGGCGAGCAGCAAAGAAGAAGAGCAAGCAGAAGCAGAAGCAGAAGCAGGAGCAGGAGCAGGAGCAGGAGCAGCTTTCTAGTGCACAACAGTTTGAAAGAATAATAAGATGGTCATTCAGTTTTAGGGTACTAGTCAACATCTAAATACTACATATATATTGCATCATCTCCTATGCCCTACGGACCGACATATCTAGTGTGTATAAGTAATAACAGGCTGAGCACACTCACCACAACCTCATACATGTACATATTTTCTATATATACATGAGCCTAACTGGAGGAATTACTTTTTGTTTCCAAATACAGCAGCTGCATCTTTGAGATGTTATTAAACCCTCTGGTTAAAATCATGGAAGCTAGGTTGGGAGTGCCCACTGAGTCCTGGGGTATTGCTGCTGGAATGAGGCATGTGAAGTGGCTGCTGTTGCTGCTGCTGCGACTGCTGCTGGGCCGGGTGGCTGCCAAAGTAACCGATTGTTTGATGCTGGGAGGAAAATTGTGAAGATAAGATTCTGTTGTTTCCATTGACGCCAGGAACTTGGCCCTGGCCGGCTGCAATCTTGAGCCACTGCAGTTCATCCCTCAACGCTTCATTCAAAGCTAAAATTTCACATGACAGAGCCGTGCGTGTATTAATATTACACTCAAGAACATGAAATAACTAAAATTATCAACTAATGAGAACAGGAGAAGCCATGCATACCGTCTCTGAGGTGGGCTTGCTGCTCCATAGCCTGTAACTTCAGTTTAAGTTCCTTGTTCTCAGCTGTCAAGCCAGTGGTGTCTCTCTGCATTGTATGACATGATACAAATAAGTTCATTCTTAATGATTTGAATCATTTGATGGTATTGTTTTCCCACTTCTTTACATGACATGCACCAATAACACAATTTAGATGAGAGTGCACTTTACAACAAATTTTGTACGAAGTAATATGCCCATAACTAAACATTGCTGAAGCAGATTATGTTTTTGGAGTTGCAGACAAAGCTGCTGTCAATTTTCAATATTGACATTTAAGAAGTTACTTATAGACTTATAGTACATGGTCACGAGATTCAAAAGGCTTATTTGTGTTGCAGTGAAGTAAAGGACCTTGGGTGGACATAACTATACTTTTCCAGTCAATGAATTGTTTAATGATGTGGTGAAGGACATTGGAGGGGAAAGCTAGAATATCCCAGTGAATGATTTTGAAGGAGATAACCCTGTGGAGTGTGGTGGGAATAAAAGTTACTAGAGAAATTCAATCACAACTACTTCTTTCAGGAGGTCTGGGGTGGACCCCGGTGAGTTAGAGCCCTTAGAAATTGGTGCATGCTGCAATAATGGAGCGAGTAGACAATATTACTCATGTGATTTGATTTTATTCGAGACAAATAAGTATATTATGGTCATTTCCTCATTTTGCAGTCCTCCAATTCCCTGGCATACAAGACCACTGTAAAAGTTTTGGTGGCCTGCACTAAATTGACTTTGAGAACAGTGTTCATAATTTCTACCAGCTAAGATTAGTGTTTTGAGTTTGATTTTTTGGGTTATGTTCTCATAAAACAAGAAAGACATAGCAATAAACAAGGTACACCACATATTAGTTTATCTTACTTCGTATGTTCGCTTAGCAGACCAATCAGGATCCATGTCACTAACACTAGGCTTACATGAATTAAGGCTCACTGAGTGAGTTGCATTTTTCATTGTGTTAATTTGTCTTGCACCCCATGATTTATTGCCATTAGGGACTAAAGTATCTGCCTACTTAGACAAATAGGATCTAACATGTGCGAGCCAGAGGTGGAAGCTTTGCTCTGAGAACAACTTACATAAACATTTCTTTTACAACTTTTAACTAGGGCTAACATATCCATACTTCATGCTAGTAAATTCTAGCTTGTACACTTAAGGAATGTTCAATCTACAACAGATAATTCTGTTTTGATTTTTTACAAATCTCAGTTCAGATTGGCTAATCAAATTCCTTGAGTTCATAATTTTTGGGTTAATCATGATCCAAATATAACATGCTAGCTGACATAAGATGTCATTAGATGTTAAAAAACCACGCTAAGTGAAAATTCCTTGCTACAATGCTTTTTAACCATATTAATAACAAGTAATAGTACTTGCAGCTTTCACATGTTTCTTCCAATAGTTGAGCATATACAGCACTTCAATAGTTCTAAATAAATGAATCAATAAGGTGATAATACTTCCATAAACAGCTTGCAACACAACGGTAGATTCTAATAAGTAAAGATGCAGTATGCGCACAAAGAAAGCTATCTACCAAGATGCTATGATTCCTTGCATAGAATCCATCATAACCCATTAGACACAGAACAGATCATAATCCCAAAAGTTAAACTCGTAATTTTGCAACTTCAGTGCTGTATTTGCAAAATTCTTGTTTCTACAAAGATATAATTTAGAATTACTTTCCTATTCATCACATTGTACATTATTTCGACTCTCACCTCCCATATCAACTGAGTGGCTAAGGGAACAGCAGGAAACGAAGGCTCTTTCAGTATTTGATCACCACATCATTTATCATGACAAAGCCTAACTGTTCACCAATTTACCACCACAATGCCTAGATGTTTGGAGAACTTGTCTCAATTGCCCTGCCACTGACACAACCTTTCAAAGATTCACCCCTGTTTAGTGAACCAATCACCCCAATCATGATCATATTTTTTAGTTGTTCTTCATAAGGAATTGAATCTGCAGCAAACCTTTCACTATTAAGAGTGGATCCCTAGTTTTTTGTAGGATAATGATTTGAATAGTTGACTTCGAGTGGTTTACTTAATAGAAAATTTGCATCAATTATTAAGCACATTGCTCCTGTGCTTGGATCAAGGATTTTAACGAGGAAAATAATAAGGAAAATGTTTATTATGCTTCAAAATGAAGTATCTTTATGCTTGAATGTTTGCACATATATATTTTCCTTTTCTTTTTCCTTGCTCATTTCCTTGATCCAAACATAGCATATGTCAATTGACATCACGATAAATTGTTAAGAATCAAAGCCATCATTTCTATTTCCTGTAATTAGAAAAGTGCTGAAGCACATAAATTATTTCAATAAGTATCAACATCCAGCCCAGCGCATACCTGCAACAATGTGATCTGAGCCGACAGTGTGGTTGCTTCAGTCTGCAAAGTTTGCACTTTCCTCTCCAGCTCATTTGTGTAACGTGTTTTTCTCTCTTTGGATCGTGCAGCAGATTGTCTATTCGCAAGTATCCTACAAAGACAGCAGTCTCCAGATCAAACATGCAATATCATCAAGAAGGTCATCGATTATCATTTAACCAATACCCACACATTAAGACACAAGATATATGGATACAAAATTATGTACGCATACTGGTGTGTACATATGTACATTTAATATGCATATATATATATAGTTATGAGATGAACGCCAAACGCATTCTCGGCTAAATGTTGAAATAAAAACCTCTGATATTGCCATCTACATATGTATATGATCTTTCTTGAATCAAAATTATCAACTAGACCAAGTCAAAAGATTCTGTAAGACAGCCATGGTAAGCTTTCCTTGCGTTTCCTGATTTAGTACGCTATAAAAAATATGCAACTTTAAAGCTTTTCTTGGTACAATGCATATTTTTTGGCAACTTTACTATTCTCTACCCTTCCGCTGGAATTTAGATCCTGGGCTCAAACTAAAAGCAGATAGATTTCCTACTCAATGCAAAATTGAAGTGAAGTAGAATAGTATTATGATAATTGGCTAAAACAAACACACTGAAAAAACCCACATAAAATTCAAGAACACCATAGAAAAATCTCACAATCCCAGTTCATATACAATCATCATCATTAGACCCGCAAAAAAAAGTCAACGCACTGAAAAAGGTCAAACCTTTTGGCTCTCTTGGGGTCAATCAAAGCAAGCTCTGCGAGTCTATCAGCAGCCATAGCTTTCTTCACACTAGAGTCCATCTCAGTTGACGTTGCACTGGAATACCCATCCATCGAGTTGCTATGCCTGTGTCTCGGCCGGGGACCCACTTCCGCCGCCGCCGTCGCCCCAGGCGGCGTGCCGTCCAATCCAAGCCCCTCAAAAAAGCTCTCGTCCACCGACAGGCTTCTTAAATGAGAGAGTTGCTTGTTCTCGTTGGTCCTGTGGGGCTGCACCAACGGCGGCGGCCCATTGGGGAGGAGGGAAGGAGGGGTTTGGGGGAGGTCGAGGTTGAGATCAGCTACGACGTCGTCCAGTAGGATGTCGTCGAGTTCAGGGAAACGGAAGAAGGTCTCGGAGTGGGCACGGCGGTGGAAGGCCCCACGGGTCGGAGTGTCGGGCATCTGGTCCAAATCCGTTCGGCCCGGTATGTATGGGCCTCCGGATACGGCCTTTCCGGCGAACTTCGGGTCCATCATTTCATCAATAAGTGAGTAGCAATGATTGCTTGATGAAGATTTTTGTGATCTTTTTTGGGGCTTTTGAGTAGAGATGAGTGGTTTGGTCGGAAGGGTGAGAGTTGAAAAAAGTTTTGGGGGTACAATTAAGAATTTGACTAAGTTGGAGGATTGTGGGACCCAATTTTCTGATTTATGCAAAAGCCATGTGGCAGTTGGCGGCTGGGTGCCTAGAAATTCGGCCCAGCCCTAAAAACCTGCTTTGACAAGAATAAACTTAGGCTTTGTTTGGCTGGACCAATGGCAAGCTTCAATAAATGGGAATATTTTCTTTATTCATTGATTCATTATCATACACTCACCTCCACCTTAAAATCATCACACCTATTTTCTTGGATAATTTAAAATATTTTTTTCAAAATATTATTTTACCTAAAATAATAATGTAAGATCACTAATTTTTGACTATTATTTTAGAGAATAATAATGTGACACATGAGGTTTTTACCTTTTCAACTCCCATTTAAAATTTGTATCTTGTCAAACCAAAGCAATTGGAGCCAATTCAAATTGTGGTAATTTTAAAATTTCTTATTATGACAAGAATTTTCTATTCATATTGCAAATAGAGACATAATTTTGACTTGATTTTAGATTATAGTAACTTAGGAAAAAAAATTTATTATGAAGAATTATTTTCTGAATGTTTAACATCATGGTAAAATCTTGTCTATTCCATTATAAATCTTAACTTTCATTAGCAATTAAGATAAAGAAAAATTTCTTATGAGAAGAAGGTGACCACAATTCAAGAAATTTTGAGTTAGAAGCTGTTTAAGTGAGCTTATAAGCTCCTCAAAATATTTTATAAAATATTTAAGAATTTATAAATTGATAAAAAGTGTTTGATAATTTTTTTTTAAAAGAACTTATAAGATCCTATAATAAAATATTGGAGTTTATAAGCTCTTTTAAAAAAAGTAAGGATATTCTAACTTATTTTGAAAATATTAACAAGTTCTTTTATTTTAAAATATTTTAATTACAAAAATGTTATTATTAACATATTATAAGCTTCAAAATCTTATTTTATCTAAACACTTTAACATCTTATTTTAAAAATAAGATATAATATTTTATAAGTTCCGAAAAAAATCTTATAAAATATAGAAACTTATAATATGTTTGAAATAAGTTTAGCTAAACACCTTTTTAATCTTAAATATTGCTAATTTATATTTTCTTTATTATGAAGAAGTATTCTTAGTTATTATTTAACATTATGAATCATCTTTTGCGCCATTATAAACTTTTAAATTTTCAATTAAACTTCATAAATCAGAGAAGGTGGTTTCATTTAATGTAATTCTTGATTTAAGCATCCAAAAGTAATTTATTCAAAAATCATTAAATCTCGATAGAGTTTAATACATAATAGCGATTTTATTGAATAAATGATTGATGGAGTAGATTTTTTGGATATTGGCTTTTTCGAAAAATCCAAAATATATGCTGGTACAGCTTTGTAGTCATAATGTCGTTTAGGAGTGTCAATTGAGTAAATTTTAATTCAAATTTGATTTAAATTTAATTTAATTATTTATAATTTTTAATTGATAAAAGATTTAACGAATATGATTCAATTAAAAAAGTTCACAATCTAAAATAAAATGGAGCAAATATGATTTTTGTTTGATTTGATTCATTAATAATTCAAATTCGAATATGTATAGTATTATATATACATACAGGGTCCTATATCAATGTCAAAATATATTCTTGGATGAAATAATGAGCTCCTAAGTAATATATCAAATGGATATACTTTTCATGTAAAACATTAGATTTTGAATTTATTCACATCATAATTACATTACTCGTTTCTCTATTTTTATAACAAAAAATAATGTGGGAAGAACAATGAGTAGAAGCAGAATGTCATGATATGGCAAGAATGCAATGCAAATTTTGATTTAATCAAAATTTTCTTTTTAATAAAACTTTAAGTCTATAATTAATTGATTGAAGAATCAATTATAACCATTGTATATTTTATTTACAATGATAAACAAGTACTATTATTAGCAATATAATCTAAAATGCAATGATTTAGTGAACGAATGTGATTAAATTAAATTATATTATTTTTTAAATGATTAATAGTTTAAAAGTTTATTAATTAATTCGTTGTCTGTATGTTTTAAGGATGACTAATTTGGATTTGAATTCAATTAAATTTACAAAAAAAATAAAATAATAATAATTTGGGAATATTCGGATTCAAAATTTTTTCCCTCCGAATATCCGAATATAGTAATACAAATGACAGATGATATAGAATATTGAATTAAATTCAAATAATGCATATGACTATCACATTCGAAAATCGAACCCATTATAATCAGATTCAAAGTCGGTTCGTTGACAACCATAAATTGTCATTTACAAATATGGCTAGATCCATTGGGAAAGAGTTATGGGGGATGTCTTTCAAGGGGAGCGGGCCCAGCCCAGCTTGTTAGGTCCAGTATTTTGCGACTGCTAAAACAGAACAGTGCCGAGCCCAATTTGGTTGGCGTTTAAAAATTGTTTTTGTCGTGTGTTAGATGTCGCCGGATGATGTTTGCAATATATTTTGAATAAAACGAGGATCTCTTTTTCTTGCATATACTTTTAGAAAAATTAATACATAATTTTTATTAAAATTACTTGGAAAAATAATGCAACTTCATTTAAACTCAAAATGTTAATTTATAATTTTTTTTGTAAGATTTAAAATTCTTTTTTTCCCTTACAAATTATACTAATAAAATTCTGACACGCCATCATAGACAATTTTCCTTTATACTTGCACTGATATCTTTATAAAGTGATTTATTGTCAATTACGCACATACATATATGTGTGTACATATATAATATATTTATGTGAATCCCTGCATAATATAAAATTTAAAGTATACTGAATAATGTCAAACTCGTATTATTTTTAATTTTTTCTAAAAACACCATATTTTATATTTTTATTTGATAATATTCATAATCGTTTACATAAAGATGCATCATAGCTTGTGACATAATGGAGGTAATTGAAAGGAGAACCAAAAGAACATACACATGAGATGTCCCATTCCATGATAAAAAGAATTAAGATAATGTTTTTTTTTTTTTGAAAAGAAATTGTTAACTACAATTCGATTAATTTGTCAACATATCTTGATCCATTATTAATATATACTTTATTTTTCACTTTTTTTTTTTGTGAAACTTTCTTATAATATTTATTTCTTCAGTTTTGTGCCCAAGTGTACAAGAACAATATTAAAAGTCAAAGTTTAACATTTATATGTAGTCATACTCAAAAGGATTTGTTCGTGACTACATTGAAAATCTTAATTCCATAATCAATTTTAGTGATTGACGATTAAGTCGCCATTTTATTTAATATATTTTTAAATAAATTGATCTTATTTTCTTTTACATATACTTTAATCATGCACAAGACTTGTTACTGGTTTGATTCCAAAATTTTGGGCAATTTCTATTTTTAAGAACAAATTTAATTATGTCAACTTAACGCAGAAACAAATTAAAAGAATTATGAAGACCACTTTTCAAGGACAAATACTAATTTTAAAATGTTGATAATTTCTATTTTACGATTTAATTATGTTAAGTTACCATCGAATGTATCAATGGAGATGATTAGAAGTGTAAACGGATATTAAACGGGTCGAATACACTATTTTTATATTTATATCTATTTAACTTTTAGAATATTTGGATGCAAATACGAATTTGACGGATATTTAAAATTGATATCCAAATTCATATTCGTCGGATATCAGTCAAATTCGGATATATTTGTATTCGATAATAATTACTCAGATGCATGCATATTTTATTAAACTTATCTGCATTTGAATTGTTATTTTATATTCATATTCGATGATAATTATTTAAATATCCATTTACGAATATTTAAATACGTAAATTTATAAATCTATAACAAATATATATTTTAATTAATGAAAGAAACTATATAATTTTATTAAAACGAAAGCAATCAAACAAATAGCATAATTATCAACTAATAATTGACTTTATAATTGATTATTAGTACTTATTAATAATAATAATGGTAGTTAAGCATATTAATTATAAAATCAACCAACAAAAATTATGTTGATTAACTTTATTCTTCAATTTTTCTCCATATTATAATAATTTTTTATATTTATTCTTTTTTCTTCCCAATTCTTCAATTATAATTTATATATATACATATATGAGTTATGAAATTTTTATTAAAAAATAATAATAATATATTATTTAATAAATATATATTCGAATCGGATATTAAACGGATTTGATATGCATTTACCATATTGTATCCATTTATAATCAAATATATACTAATCGAACACGGATAATATCCGCTTTAAACGGATGCGGATAAATTTTGTATAAATGGATACAAATAGGAACGATAAATAAATTTTTAAATATCCATTTACAACCCTAAAGATGATTATGAAAATATATAACTATTTAAAAATTCAAGGAGATACACATATTTAAACAAGTTTCT
The DNA here is from genome assembly GCA_014898725.1 of Jacaranda copaia. Classification (NCBI taxonomy): domain Eukaryota; kingdom Viridiplantae; phylum Streptophyta; class Magnoliopsida; order Lamiales; family Bignoniaceae; genus Jacaranda; species Jacaranda copaia. Next base: position 39,748 of record JACGDI010005643.1, on the reverse strand, counting down.
ACTTTTATAATCAATTTATATCACTTGGCTTTCTTGATATATCATTGATGGAGAATAAAGAGCATTGTGCTGATTCATTCGGGTTAAAACTACTAGCAACCATGCAGTTTCAAAGTGATAGGGATGTTTTATTATTTCCCCTCCTTGCTATATCTATTAGTTTATTGTAGCCACGGTTGTTTCTTTGCTTATTTTGTTTACTGAACTACATTTGTGTTTATTTTCTTTGCACTTTCTAATGGAATTAGTGAAGGATCCAGAAATGAAAGTATGGGGGGTCGAAAGTTATATAAATTATAAAAGTTTATATATAAATTTTACATTTTACAAACTCAGAATATATAAATTTACATCGAAAGCATAATGATCTTTTATATCATAAATTTCATTAGTAATCGAATCACTAATTTGTTTTGGGGTAATATCATTAATCTTAATATAAATAACTACAATTGGCTAAAAAATTATTTTTATTTTATTTTTCAGCCTTTTTATCATAATATTTATAGTTTGAAAATTTTCTTATTTGTAGCTATTAAAAGGCAAAGAAAATTAAAAAAAGTCTTTTTAAAATATTCACTTACGTTTGTCTCTTTGCCTCAATTTTGTTAAAGTCAAAAAGATAAATTTTTTCAATTGTTTCGCAAGTCCCGATTCTTTTAACCTGAATCCCTATACCTTTTTCTTACATGAATAAAATGAAAATACTCCAACGAGTTTAACCTAATTATACTCTTCTTTGATTACTTTATTGTGAATATAGACTTAAAAATTTATTTTGAGTTTATAAAATTAAATAAATAAAATCAATTAAATTTATTTTTATCATTAATTAAAAATCAATTAATTTAATTCAACAAATATAAATAATTAATTTTTTTATTTAAGGCCCTGAAAAAAAATTATATCTTTTAAAATTAATGAATATTATTTCAAAATTAATATTTTAATTAGTATTAAATGATGTATTCTTTTAAAATCTAAATTTAAATTAATTATTATTAAAACTTTTTAATATATACGATTGCGATTGGCCTCACTCACTCTTGCTAGACCTATATTCTAACATACTCCATATGATCATAAATTAAACAAAAATGAAGAAATCATCTAACAATGAATCAACCTATCATTAATAATCTTCAGTGATATGTACACTCTTAATTTGAGTTGTTTCGCCATTATTTTTAGTTAAATAAACTATGGATAAATAAATTTTGAAACAAGTTATATCATTATTGAAAAATCAAATCAAATTGATCAAAGAATATGAAACACGTCTTTTTTTATGTAAAATTTCAATAGCGTCAATTTATTTTTTTATTTTTTTGTAACTTTTAAATTAAAAAAAAGACATGAAATAACCCAAAAAAAGTTCTTTCACTAAAAGAAAAATGGGTTTGGGTTGAATTTTGAATCAAATAATTTAGAAGCTAAAAAAGTTTCATATACATAAAAATAAACTTATTAAATTTGCTCGATATATAGCTTTAAATTACAATAGATTTCAGATAATCAGAAACCATTTTAAAATTATTTTCTACATCATAATAATAATAATTTAAAAAATATTCAATATAAAATTATTTAACTCCAAATCCATTTCCCGGCTCTTGAATAAATAGAGAGACATTAGTTTTTATTTATTATTTATTTTGTTTTCTTTGTCTTTAAAGGGGCATACTTATTGCTTCATCAGACTGCTCCACCACTATGCAATTGATCTATTCCTATTTCTCCACTTAAAAGTTGGACAATAATTCAGCCTCTCACCAAAATGTTTTTCAAAGATTTTGTTATGTTTCCATGTATCTGCCCTTTGAGAATCTTTTGTGAATTATTGCACAACCTTCCCATCATACATACTTAATTTGCAGTACTATATATCTACTTGCATGTTTCACTTTTTGGCTGTAAATAGAAATTTTGGGGTTTGTTGATTGAAAATTCAATAATAAGAATTTCGTTACGGAAACTAATTTTAAAATAATATCACGCCGTTTCTTTTTAAATAGTATCTGATGTGGACTCTGATGAAAAAGATGGCTCATGCGCAAATTCAACCGTCCGTCAAGTACCTAAATGTCATTCTAGATTTAGTCCGGTGTTTATCTCATTTTTTAATGTGGACTTGACGCACAACTCTATTTTGACTGTATTCCCAACTCATCTAGCTTATATCCATCCTCGAATTAATTTATTATTCAATAATTTGGATCTTGCAAACTTTGTAATCCTAAAATACCTCTATAAATAGCACCCCAGTCATCATTTTTAAGTATATTCTAAATATTTACTCTTTTAAATTTTCAATAATTTTTTTTAGTTTTTTTATTCTTTTTAACTCTTACTTGAGCATTGGAGGTTTATTCCTGGGATCCTTTATAGCATCAGTATCGATTTTGTATTTCAGGCTCAATATTTGACTTATTGATAGTTTGGGAAATGTCTCTCCTTTTTAGAATTAGAATTTTCCTAAATTTCAGGTGAGGATTTCTCAAATCTCGTCATATCGATGTTAATAAAATTAAAAATAATAAATGATGCGATTAATGAGTGAAAAAGAGCGAAATTTTAATAGAAATAATATGCACTTCTATTATAATAAATTCTAAAAAAGTGTAAATAAGAAAGAAGTATTTATGTGTACGTGAAATGTTGGAATATGAAAGTAGAATAGTTATCTTGATCATTTAACTTACCAATCATGATGCGTCTACATGAACCTTTTTTTTGGTATCATGGCTAGCATCGATAATGATAAGTGGGGGAGGCATCCATTAGTTATCCGCTCCATCTTTCAATCTCACAAAAAGAAAAGATAAGTGGATATGGTGATAATTCATGTGCATGTATAATTAGTAGTACACCAAACACAATAAAAAAAAACAGGTATACATTGTGATAAAATTATTATGAAATTAATTTTATAGTCATAGTTACTAAATTTTGTAGAAAGTATAATTTTTTTAAATTATAAATAACAAAATTTTATTTTTAGTTATTAAGTGTAGATAATCAGTTATGCATTATTCACAAGAAAATTAATATATCAAACAAATAATAATCAGTTATAAATTAATCGTAATGAAAATTAATTATAAAATATTTATTTTGAATTTGATTAGATTAATTTCATAATTCAAGTTCGGAATGATGAAAGTTATTTTTTTTAATTTTTTTTTATTGTCATGGTGAGATGCCCCCAATTAGAGAGCATGAAGTGGGCAAAATTTATGGAGTGAATAAGATATGTAATACTAAGTGTTGGTGGCATTCGTGTGGAAAGCACACCCCAACAGATATAGAAATATTATACTATTCCCAACTCTTTGTGTCTCGACCCTTTTCCGCTTTAATCATTATTGCAATCCTCCTCAGCAATCCATTTCTCATTGTTGACACCCAGTCAAATGCTTACGCCATAGATTAGTAGGCCTTCACCATTCATTCTTAGAATATATATATTTATGATATTTTTTATTTTTTTAAAAATTGGGGGTTATGAGATAATTTATGAACTCTTTTTCCTTTTTCATTCTTCGCATTAATGGATAATGATGAGACAATAAGAAAATTGACAAGTGGGCAAAAGACTTACAGGATTAATGTATATTTATCCTGTTTGGATTAATTCAATCTAATTTAGAATTCAATAAATTAAATTACTTTCATTGGATTAATTTTGCTTCAAATCAGGTTGTTATAGTCATGATTTACTCACTAAATGACAAATATTTATAAATACTCCATATCTTTAACATTTATATTTACACAATTACGAATGCTATTTCGAGTTCTCTTTCAGTAAAATTTTACTTTCTTTATCTTCAAATGCTGCTTATACGTTGAAGAGTGTTAATACTTTATATGATTTCATAACACAAATTTGAATCAAGCCAAACTCATATCTCCATAGTATTTCTGATGATATGGTGCAATATTGTTTTTACAACTTATTCTTTGAATGAAAATCCGTCGAATTTGGATTTAGGACCTTTCTCATGCATCAATTGTCAGCAAAAAACAAGATTGTCGTGACTGATAACTTTGAGATTTCCTTTATTCTTCTTTATATATAAAGCTTTTTATCTTTGTTTTTTCAATAATAAAGGGGTAGGGCTCCGAGGAAGAGTGATTGTGCACTTGTGCTTAAAGGTATTAAAGCATTCAATTATAGTGACTTTCGCGTTTAATTGGAAGAAGAAAAGAGAAAAATTGAAGAACAAGTGTGTTTTACTTTGAATTGAAATAAAAAATTTGACAAGATATGATTATGGTGTCGTCCAATAAATTTTTATCAAGATTACTATATTTGGGATTCAATAAGGGATTAATTGGTTTCACTTGATTTGATCGGATATAAAATTTTAAACTGAAATTAAAATAGGATAACATCATTGGATGTCTCGACTAATTAAATCTTCTAAAATGTACATCAATAGAGGTAGCATGATGTACGAATATTCTTAAAATACTCAAAATCAACCGAAAACATACTCTTCATAACATTTCATGACTAGACTATTTGCAGTAAAATGATGATGTAATCTTGTCATATCATGTCTGTGCGATTCAATGGAAAAATATCAATTATGCATAACAAATATTTCAAATTATAAGTTATTTTAATCAAAGTTGAGTACGTCAAAAGACATGAATCTTGAAATATAAGAATACAGAATTTAAGTTGCGGCGGGGTAAAGTTGTCTTTTTCGCACGATTCATCAAATCGTGCTTCACCACGAAGCCGAGGGATTGGATGAAACGCCAAATTTGTATTGCATGCTTCATGCATGCAATCTGTTAAAAACTTTAAAGAGAAGGAGTAGTTGAAGCATATAACTAACCCAAAAAAAGTTATATTGATTAGTAACGACACATAAAATCTGTCCCCTTCATATTGAAAAGACTCGAAAGTCTTCTCCTCCTTTCCTGTTTTCCTCATGAAGCAGTCCAGTCTGGTGTAACTGCCTTAAAGTGCACCAACCTTTGTGCTAAAACCCTAACCTGATTTGTTGATTTCTAGAATATAAATATGTCGTGGTAATTTCAAATATAATTTTAATAGACAGAAATTTTAATGATATCTATATAATTCGTGTCTTTTTTAATGTCTTCGCTGACCTATCTAATTAACTCGATCTCATGACTAGATCATACCCATAAAATCAACTATGTTTAAAGAATTCAGTTAAGGTCACATCGGTTATGGTCAATATGCCAAATAATAAGCACTTGTAAAAGTTTCATATTTTTATATTCATATATAAGTACTAGTTCAAATTATCTTCCAATAGTTATTTTTTTCTCGTTTTTAACCTCAAATCAAGCATTGGAGGACTTTCATTAAAATATAGTGACCTTAGCCACTTTTTCACTATGATAAAATTAAATATCCACTACTAAGAAATTGGTCTGAAATTAATCTCGTAGCTATATTATAGCTACAAAATTTTCATAGCAAATGTAATTTTTTAAATAACAAGTATCTAAACTATTACCTATCAATCTGTAGCTCTATTTGTTGAAAGCATAATAGACTTGTTATCTACGATGGAGAAATTGGTATGATGTTAATCTTGTAGCTACAACCACAATTTATAGCTACAATTTTTTCATAGCAAATGTAATTTTTAAATAACAAGCAATTATATAAACTATTACCTATCAATCTGTAGTCTTATTCATTGAAAGCATACTATATTTGTTATCCACTATGGAGAAATTGGTATAAGATTAATTCCGTAGCTACAACTACAACTTATAGCTACAAAATTTTCATAGCAAATATAACTTTTTGAACAGCAAGCAAGTATATAAACTCATAAATTATTACTTATCAATCCACAACTTTATTTGTTGGAAGCATATATAATAAATTAATGAATAATGCAACGACTATTCCTCAAACTCATATACAAAATAAGAACCATAGTTGTCTACATTTACCTAAAATTTTTGTTCTGTATCTAGGAAAAAAGGACATCAAATGGCTTTTTTTGCCGGAATTTAATTTGTGTCTTTCGTACAAGCACTTTTATTTTTTCTCTTTTACATCTGTTTGTGGTCGTGATTCATGAATGAATAAATCGCATTATTATGTGGTATTCTACGCACTATTTCGCGTTTAATCCCAGCTCGTTATCTATCTATCCAAAAGATTTTAAATCATTAGAAATGAAAACTTGTAAGTATGTCTTCAGCAGTATTACGTGAGTGTTGAAATAATATATATATGTATGTGTGTATATATTATGCATTTAAAATGTATATATATACATATATATTTTGTATTTAAAATATAAGAGGTGGATGAATATTATGTTTTTATGTGTAAATTTTTTATTTTTGTATTCTTATTTTTATTTTTCAAATTTTAGGCATTTTTATTTGTGTTAGTCTTTTTTTATTACTTTATATTTATAAATTTATTTTTCCTTCTTTTGCCACTTTAAATTTTATTTTCAATTTTATTGCTTTATATATAAATTTATTTTCACCTTTTTTTATTTTTAATTTTATTTTTTTGTTGATGTGGCAAGTTATGCTGCCACATCATACGCCATGTAGAAAAAAGAGTATAAGTTTGATGACAAAGCGCCACATGACACCAAATCAACTGTCATGTAGATGCGGGCTGATTGTAATTGTAATTTGGGCCTTGTTTGTCCTCATGAAATTGCTAAATTTTAGAAGTTTTTGTTCTAATTTTGCGGTTCAAAAAAATAAATTCCTAAATTATCATAATAAGATAGGTACGGGATCAATTTTACAATTTTGCCAGAACAAATAAAGCTCAAATAACTTAATTGTTTTATATATAATTTAGTTTTTTAAATAATCGAGATCAACCAAAAGAATACTTAAACTTATTTTATTTTGTTAAAGTTGATTACTTCCATACTAATTATAAAATGAGGCAGCATTTTTAGCCATATCCAAAATTAGGTGGAACATTTTCTTGTTAGAATACTATCAAAAGTGAGGATACATAATTCAAGTTTTTGGCCAGGGAATATATTCTTTTCTATTGGCTTTTATGCAATTATTTTGGCATTGGGCTGAGAAAACTTGACTCTCTTTTGTTGCCAAATCTCCATATGAGATTGCAAAAGGCTAAGGGCACCCTCCTATTATTGTCTTCTTCAACCCAAAAATAAAAAATTAATTTGTGCCAAATTTTATTGATTGAATGAATTGGTTCTTTTTTTAAGATTGATTTTAATTTTGTTGTAATTAAGAGGATCACAAAGACTTCCACAAATAAATGTAGAAACTAAGTGACAGTTAAATTTATTTAAAAAATTATAAACTTCTAACGTTTTGTAGAACATCTGTGGAAATTATAATATATTCATCTTATTCTAAAATAAACTCTCAAAATATTAGATAGCTTTTAACATTACATGTTTGATAAAATATGTAATAGTTGCTTAAAATTATAAAATAAGATATTAGAATTTTATTATTTTTTTTAAAAAATCATAATTACAAATCTTTTTAACTAAAAAATTATTACTACTTAAATCTTATAAATTTCACTTAATTTTTGAAACAAAATCTTAATATTTATAGTCAGTTTAAATTTTATCAAACGAAAAAAATACACTATTAGTTTATTATATTAAAATTGATTTTCTAATATATCGTTGAGGCATTCTATATTTCAAACCATTTGCAAAATGAGGTAGCATTTTCAGCCACATGCCCACATGATAAAATTCGGTGGACCATTTTCTTGTTAATTTATTAAAAATTCAAAATTAAAGATCCCAATTGAAGTTCTATATATCTATCTATATATTCTGGCATTGGGTAAAAGATAAATTCAGCCTCTTTTGTTGCCAAATGCCCAAATCCCCATATGTGCTTCGAAGAGGGGTAGAGCACCAACCTAATCTTATCTTCTTCAACCAGAAAGCTATTTGTGCAAAACTTTGTTGTGGGG
>JACGDI010005643.1:11430-30314 GCA_014898725.1 Jacaranda copaia | reverse complement strand
CCAAATCAACTGCCATGTAGATGCGAGCCGATTGTAATTGTAATTCAGGCCCTGTTTGTCCTCATGAAATTGCTAAATTTTTGAAATTTTTGTTCTAATTTTGAGGCCCAAAAAAATAAAGTCCTAAATTATCATAATAATATAAGTACGGGATCAATTTTACAATTTTGCCAAAACAAATAAAGCTCAAATAACTTAATTGTTTTATATATAATTTAGTTTTTTAAATAATCGAGATCAACCAAAAGAATACTTAAACTTATTTTATTTTGTTAAAGTTGATTACTTCCATACTAATTATAAAATGAGGCAGCATTTTTAGCCATATCCAAAATTAGGTGGAACATTTTCTTGTTAGAATACTATCAAAAGTGAGGATACTATCCAAAAAAAAAAGAGCTTGGCCTTTGCATAACCAAAATCCTCCCTCTTCCTATTGGTTTATTTTTCGAGAGAATTTATTATCTAGAAATAATTAGCGATATGATTTGTCTAATATGGGTTAAGTTATTAAACGATCAAAATACTCTCAAGAACATTAAAAATTACTTATCGTTCTATAGCATCCGCATCTTTCTACAAAGGTTGGAGTTCGGCCTGACTTGATCTCACATATGATCCAAAATGTTAGCCTTACACGAGGATGCATGGTAAAATTCTCATACTTCTTCTATGCACATCATCAAATAACAACAATTGCTATCTCATTTGTCATAAATGCCCAAATTAAAAGACAAAATACTTGATCTTGAAGCAACCTTAAAAGAGAATATGGACTCATATTCCTAACTGACCACCTATACACTAGTACCCACGCCCTAATAGCATCACTTGACTACTTCTATATATACTTCACTCCATCTTCACTGTCACCTGTATTCTCTCGACCTTTACTAAGATAGTTGACATTTCAGATCTCACTAAGCTTATTTCTACTTGTGATCACTTGTCGATTAATGGACCTCAAAAATACTAAAAATTTCTTGCTTGCTTCAATGTCAAAGAAATTTTTGCCATTTCTAAAATTTTAAATTCCATTAAATCGTGGATATTTAATTTGTCTAATTATATGGCGGTTGTTTGTTACCAACTCGTTATTTTATTTGATATCGGAAAAATGGCAAAATAATTAAAATTACGCTCTCACAATATGATCAGAAATACTCGCACACTTGATTATTTGATTGGGGTAGATCCGAAACAATTAATGTCAAACTCAACTTGAAGCAAGAATCGTCGAATTAAGACATGTGGCAGTATCTCAACCCTACACCTAAGATGCATGATTTGTATCGCTCTATCTCAACATGTCTGTATAAATATCCCCAGTAATTATATAGTGATAAAAACATGTTATTATAACTATCTTATTTTACCTTATTTATTACTATTCAATCTTTTTAATCCTTATTTACTTAAGTTTCAAAGTATATTGTTGAGATCACCAGTGACTCTAACCTTATTCTAGTTTCGAATTTGACATATATAATCAGCAGCTTCAACTAAGCCAACTTAAATCACTCAACCCTAAAGAGTTTGAAAAATAATTTGTGACTCGGGGTGATCTTCCGACGAGGCTGAATCATTATCCAAATATAAAAAGATGACACGATTCATCAATGGACTGCGAATGGATTCTGATACGTCCTCTAGAGAATTACTTGCCAGAAAGGATATAAAGTAGTTCGTGTTGGTATGGTATATAATGTCTTGTCTCCATGATTGTGCATAAATTAAGGCTCTTTTCAAAAACAGATTTCCAGAAACAGCCAACCTAGTCAAATATTAATATGAGATACCGGCAATTTAATTAATTTGTTAGAAATAAAAAAAAAAATTGATCAGAAATTCTATAATTCTTATTAAGTTTAGTAAGTCTAACTAAATCTCGTACTTCTTGGAATTCAGTTTCCCCAACTGGTTTGATAGGGTTTCGGGTGAGTTTCCAAGTTTTTTCAAAATATTTTATAAGATATTTGGGAATTTATAAAATGTTATAAATTGTTCGGTAAATTTTTTAAAGATAGGTCTTACAAATTTTCAAAAGAATATGTTATAATCTTATAAATTCTTTTAAAAATAGGAAGGAGTTCCTATAGCTAAGACCTTATAAATAAAAATTTTAATTACAAGATCATTATTAAAACTTTATAAATTTCAATATCTTATTTTATCAAAACATCTCAATAATTTATCATTAAAATAAGATATAGCGTCTTATATAAGCTTCAAATTAAAATATCTCATAAGATGTTATAAATAAAATTAGCCAAACACTCTTTTAATCTCAAATTTCTAGAATATCATTCCCATCTTTCTTTTTCGTTTTTCATATTGAAATTACTCAAATTCAAGACATATATAAGAATACATGATTCTATGTCATAATTCACTTTAAACACTTCTATGTTTCAATCTAGTAATCACAACTTATCTTTTCCTTAGAAAATAAAAACGAAGCCAAATTTCATAAATAATTTAATCAAACTATTATGTATAAATCTTTATTATCGGAAAAAAAAAAAATTTTTTTTATAACTTCATTCATTTTACAATTTCATCTTACGACTTATAAGATTATAATTTTAATTCTGTAAGTACAAAAATTTTATTACATCTAATTTCATTTTTGCCAAAACTTCTAATTAATCGAAAAAATTGAGCTAATCTATATCACACACTCACATATCCCAAAGAATTACGTATAGATTTCTATTCCTCAAACTAAGCTAACCAACAATACAAGCAATCAATTGCCTGAATCATTTACATGTTTACAAAATCAAAATCATAATATTTTTCAACAAAAATACTAAGTAGGGTAATTTAATTAATACCATGCAACTACCAAACGTAACATTGGTGGTGCCTAAAGGCCACAATGCCCCCACCTTATTCGCCCTCCACTATAATTTCACCTTTTCCCTTCTATAAATACCATAGCTGAAGGCGTGTGCCAACCACACTCATAAGCAAAGTATTGTAATATTTTCTCCTCCGACTTCCTTTCAATATCCAATTCATTTTAATGGCTTCCAACCAAGCACAGAACCCTGATTCCAAATTTCCTCTCCCCATCCAGAATCCTCAACAAATCCCCCTAGACCTCGAGCAAGACCAAGAATTCGACTACTCAAAACGCTCCCAATGGCTGCGCGCGGCGGTTCTCGGCGCCAACGACGGGCTGGTCTCGACGGCCTCGCTCATGATGGGCGTTGGTGCAGTTAAACAAGACATCAAAGCCATGATCTTGACGGGTTTCGCAGGCCTGGTCGCCGGGGCCTGTTCCATGGCCATTGGAGAATTTGTATCCGTTTATTCACAGCTTGACATAGAACTGGCCCAGATGAAGAGGGATAAGAAAAGGGCAGCCGCCAGCGTCGTCGTGGACGAGGATGGTGAAAATAAGGAGAGTTTGCCTAATCCTGTGCAGGCAGCTGCGGCATCAGCTCTTGCTTTCTCGGCGGGTGCAATGGTGCCGCTGCTGGCAGCTTCCTTTATAAGGGAGTATAGGGTGAGGATTGGGGCGGTGGTGGCGGCGGTGACTGTTGAGCTGGTGATGTTTGGTTGGTTAGGGGCGGCGCTGGGGCGCGCGCCGGTGGTGAGATCGTCTGCCAGGGTTTTGGTTGGTGGGTGGCTGGCCATGGCCGTAACTTTTGGTTTGACGAAGTTGATTGGATCCAGGGGCCTATGAAGTAATTAGCAAATTAGTAATTTTTGTTTATTTGTATGTAGTCAGGCTGTATAAATATGTAATTTTTCTAACTTTCTCCTTCTCTTATGTTGGCCAAATGGAGAAGATAGATAATGAAAAGGATTGGATATTAATAAATAGAACGAGATATATTTATTAGTTTTGTCTTTTAATAAGATCCAAGAATGCGAACCAAAGATTAAAAGATATAATATGTAAAATGGCAATGAGCAATCCGTTATTATTTTATGGTGAAGGGATTTTAGTCTAAGTGACTTATACACGCTTAATAAGAGTTCGGTAGTATTGGAATCTTAAATCTCACACGTATACGTGTCATATTGATATTATTGGCCAATTGATCATTCAATTTGGCATTTCGATAAGATCATTGTGATAAATTCATTCTTTGAGCAGCAGTTATTATTTAAATAGATCATTTTATAACACAAAATTTATTATCACACTCGAAGCAGAGTATTATGCTGGTTACTTATTCCTTAAAATATAAAATTAGGAACTATTTTGATTAATCCATGTCTAGTAGCCTTGGAGATGAAGGAAGAATCCCAAGTTGGAAGTGGAGTTGGATGACACCAAGGTGGTATGCCGCTTTATCTCCAAAGCAAATAGTGAACCCACATCTTGTTTTGGTGGTGGTGAATTTAATTAGTAAATGGGTGATCAAAGAACCCCAAGAAAGCAAGATTCAATTATTCGAAGGCCTGTCTGTTTATACATGTATATTTAATTGTCGGCATTTCTAAGATTAAAAATATATTGTCCTTTGTTTTTTATGTAGAAATGACAATGTATTTGAATTATTATGTGAAATGTTGAGTAGGCCATATGCGGGAATGGAAATTTATTTAATTTATAATTTTTTATACAAAACACGTGTTTTTCAAGAATATATGTCTATGCATTTTAATTGTTTTGGAGTAACTTATGGATATTTTAGACTGAATTTAATTTGATTTTAATACATGTGACAATAGAATGGTAGGATATTTGAAGTGTGTAAGTTCACATTCCTATTTACAGATCAATTGTAGGTTCAAATTTTATAAAGATAATTAGGAGCCAGCTATCATTTTTTAAAAAGAAAAAGAAAAAAGAAAAAAAGGACGGTAGAATATGTATCCGAAGATTAAAAATAAAACGCCTGATACTTTCAACAAAAAGAGGATTAAATAAATTTATTCTGAACTTCAAATAGTAAAAAGTAAAAAATTTCCTTTAAGAATATAAACAAGTAGTTAAGATAGGGCTGTTAATGGATCAAATTTGGATCGAATCAACTACCCCCAAGTTCAAATTTTAATTTGATTATCAAAATCTATATTCGAATTCGATCTAATTTCATATATATATTTTTTCTCTTTTCCTTTTGGATTGTATAAAATATTATATTTATAAAATAAATTTACATCATATTTTAATTTTTAACAATTTTTTATTATATGTTAGTTTAAAAGTTAGATATTTGAATACTAAATCCCTATTTCACATTATATTAATACATAGATAAGCTATTATATATTATTATATTTGATTTTTATAAGTATCCTTAATATTTTTGAGACTAAAGACTCAATATTAATAGCATAATATATATGTTAATGTTTGAATTTGAATCTTTAATGAATCAAATTGCTTAATTCTGTATTCGATTAACTTATTTTGTATAATAAATATTTATAATCAGATATGATCCACATAATATTTTAATTAAATAAAAATTCTAAAATTCTAATTGAATTCGAATTAAAATCTAATCTATTGATAGCTCTATGACAAGACATGTTTATAAGATATTTTTTCTTTGAATATTTTGAACTTGGAAAGGCACAAATACTATTTTGACCCATAAAGTAGACTCATTTTTATCTTGTTAACTATACAACCTTACTTTGGAACATGGGCTTTTAGATTGTATCCTGGAACCTTGGCTTCTTATTGGCCCATATGGCCATATGGCAAACTTGAGCACTATTTACAAAATATTAATTAATAAAATGATGATATCACATATAATTTAAGGATTCAATATCATAATTTAATTTGATTAATATACAGATTATAAAGTGTTATGATGAAATGATGACATCATTATATAATTTAAAGATTTATTATTTATAATTTAATTTGACTAGTAATTTGTTCGAATCATCTGCATTTTATGTAATCAAAATCGTAATATTTGATGATTTAGAAATTAAAAAACATTATGACCCATAACTACGTACATATGATTGATAATTGAAATGTTTTTCCACAAAATTAACAGGACCAATTAAATGTGGAAAGAAAGTCGAGATATTTAATTAATTATGCATGCAAGGAAGAACCCCAACACCTCACAGATTCGCCCATGCGCAAAATATTGGTTAAAAAAAATCAAATATGATATTTTAAAGTAATTTGATTATTGGAATAATTAATTATTTGATGTGATTTGATTTGATTTTGGAGTGGTTTTCTTTATTTATTATTTTTCCCATTCTTCTTCTCACATAAATAGGTAGCCATTCTAACACATGCAAAGTGTAAGGGAGAACAACATAGTTTTTATCCATGATGAATACCGATTGATCAAACCTATTTGTTTTTTTGACTTTTTTTTTTCTCTCTTAAATTATTTTTTATAGTTTAAATCTTAACACAGTTTTAGAGCAATATTTTACCCTTACTTTATTTGCTCCAATTATTCTATATATTTATAATTCTAAATTTTAACACTGTTATATCCAGTGGATTGTAGTCTAGTGGCATCAATATTTCCTATTATGTGAGAGATCTCGAGTTTAAATTTATTTGAGTTCTTTTGTGCTCCTTATATACATTTGGTTGTGCAGTTTGAATATTCTCTCAACAAAAAGAAAGAAAGAAAAAAATCTTAACATTGTTGAATTAATTTGGAGTAGTGATTTCCTTTGTTCAAAGAAAACATTGGTGAGAGTAATCTGATACATACAATTACTCCATTCAAATAACAACAAATTGAATCTCAAATATAATTATCATTAGCAACTTTGGCACATGATACAATGTATGTGCTTAAACTTTTATACTAAAGAATGACTTAAAATATTTATTTGTTTTCTATATGATATTTTCTTTTTCGTAATTTCAATATATATATTTAAAGTTTTACGTAAATAATTATAAAAAAAATTATGATAAAATAGTATTCGTGGGTATAGAATGTGTGAGTTGTAAATTATAGTTATTATATATGTAAAGTATAGCTATAATGATTAAAAAGAAAAAATGAGAATATTTTAATAGTATTGGTGGGAATAGATGTGTGAGTTGTGAATTATAGTTATTATATATGTAAAGTATAGCTATAATGATTAAAAAGAAAAAATTCGAATATTTTACACATAATTCAAAAACACATAAAAAATGCTTTAGCAATAATAATAATTAATTATATATAATATCCACAATCATCATGTCTTGTGATATGTAGGGCGCTGGGGCGTGTAATTTGGTTTAGTAATTAATTACCCAAGATTTTCCTAATTAATTAAGGGCCCTTAAAGAACAAATATTCGTGCATGGCAGAGAGTATTAACTCTGATCACGCATATAAATTAATCAGCATTTATTTGACGCATGCATGACAATTAAGATCTTAATATTTTGGATTTCTATATAAAGCCCTGCAGACATCGTAAGCAATACCCTTCAAATCATCTTTCCTTGAAATAAGTATATATATCCCGCGTATATTTTGTAATCATATGTCAATTACCAAATATTCTGCCGTCCACCTGAGTACTGCGAATGATCCAGAGGTCAATATTCCAGACCTTGACAACGACGTCGAAGAGGTCAACTTATACTCCAGACGGTCCCAGTGGCTGCATGCAGCAGTCCTCGGCGAGAACGACGGCCTGGTTTCGATAGCATCCTTGATGGTGGGTGCTGGTGCTATGAAACAAGACCTCAAAGAAATTATCTTAATAGGCTTCGCGGGGCTCGTGGCCAGGGCTTGTTCCATGGGTGTTGGGGAATTTGTGTCGGTCCATTCACAACGTGGCACAAATGAAGAGGGCAGCGGCCGGACGGACTAATGGAAGAAAGAAGATCATGGGTTCGTCCAATCCTGTGCTGGCAGCCGTGGCATCTGCCCTAGCTTTCTCGGTGGGTGCTATGCTACCCCTGCTGCCTTCCTTCTTTTTACGGGAGTACAAGGTGAGGATCGCGGCGGTCGTGGCGGCGGCAAGTGCAGCACTGGTGGTTTTCGGGTTGTTAGCTACCAGGTTGGGGTGGGCCCCGATAGTGCGGTCCTCGGCCAGGGTTTTGGTTGGAGGGTGGCTGGCCATGGCCATAACTTTTGGTTTGACCAAGTTAACCGGATCGTATCACGTCCTGTGAATTCCTTCCTAAATCAGTAATTAGTGTTATATATAATATTACCGCTTGGATATGTATATATCTGTGCATTAGAATATGACTAATTCTTCATCTGTGTGTGTATATATATATATATATGCACGTAGCTTGGATAAGTGTGTAGATACATATATATTTGTTATTTAATTAGAATCAGGAATTTGATATATTAGTTATTTAATTAGAATCAGGAATTTGTTAATATTAGGTTGTTGTACTCGTGTTATGTAATCTCTATTCAAAATTTATCAGTATTCAGTTGATACTATTAATATAATTAGTCAATTTCTTGTCTTTTCAAACAATATTATAATTGTTTGAATATGACATGAAACAGCCATTCACACACACGCACGCACACATTATCAAAATTATAAAAGCTATATATCTAAATTTATAACATCAGAACTAATGTTTCATAATTACAAAATCAACTTTGGATTTTAATTACAATAATATTAATGATTGAAATGTGCATTTCGACGGAATAAACAATGACGTCCGAGAAAATTTAACCTTATTTTAATTTCAATTGAATTAATTAGGGGATACTGAAAGATATATACATTAAGAACGAAACTGCACAAGGCTTTAAGTTATTGGAAGGTCAAGTTAAAAGGAGTGTTAATCACAATGATTTAATCTGAAAATTATGCATCATACATAAGATTATATTGAAAATTTGATTTTTATTATTTAAATATTACTTTGTCAATTACTATGATAGTTGATAAGACCGCATACTTATTAATTATTCCACTCAAATAATAACATTTAAGGCTCGCAGCAATAAAAATTCCTTATTTACTGCAGAGGAACGGAAGAAAATGATGTCTGATTGCTTGGGGAATATTGTTTTGGTACCAATGAAAAGCAGAAACTTTTAATTTATTTCTTAAAAGAAAGAATTAAAGAATGAAATATCCAGTGCTCAGCAATATGCCAATTCAACTTATATATACTAACAGCAGAAGTAATATGGGAAGGCAAAAAATTGAGGGAAGAAAGGATAGGTACGAGTTTATCTACGCCTTTGGCTGGTGAAACTCGGTGATGTGCCTGAAAAGCTTCTGCTGGGAGAACTAAAAGAAGCATATGCTACTTTGGCTGATTCTGGGATAGAGTCAAGTGGAATCGACTCCACAAAGCATGCCGTGTTGATTCTTGTCCTCTCAAGCTCGGCTTGAAGTAGTTCTGAGCTGTACTGCTGGGCAAGAGCCTAAGTGAACGAAAAACACGCATGCACAAAAATGTAAGGAAACAATAACGGAGAACAGGAAAATGCATTGGCTTGATTTACTTGCATACAATTTTGGAATATTCTTACAATCAGATCATCAGGTGCTACAGTCATCCCTGACTGTCTGTCATCTGCAAGCACATCATCACTTCCTCGTGGGGGCCGTTGATGATGACTTGGAGTCCCTATAGACTCTGTCACGGTTTCTGTTGCTTTCTCCAATAGGACCCCTTGTAAAGACTTCAGAGATTCCCTTGCATCATGGGTGAAGTAAGGATTCAATACAGTCTCAAAATAATCAAGCTGGAGAACAGTGAGAGAAAATAATTAGCTATTAAATAAACAACAAAAAACCAAGATATTGAACTGGCATTGGGGTGGGGTGGGGGGGGGTGGGGTGAGGGATGCATTTCATTGTAAAGCAGCAGCGTATAGAAGCACCACCAGCAGATCTCATCAATGGAAACACAGAAAATACTGAACAGTGGTTATGGAGAAAGTTCAGAAAGGGGAAGTGATACTTCAACAGTTCAACGTACCTCAAGCATGAGTTGACAGAAGCCATTCGTGTCCAATGCCCTGAAATCTTTGGTATTATTTTCATTGACAAGCCCAAGGAATATATCAATGAGGCCCTCCACAAGAATACCAAGAGTCTTGTCCAATAACGGCTTACAGCCAGCAAAAACCTGCATGTAGACACAAAATTGGCTCTTCAAAATGTGTCCACGCAAAAGCTACACAGAGAGTCAAAATTGCCTGCCTTTGAGGAGAGTACCTCAAATGGATGCATGTAAGCATCTGAAAAATTAATGGTTATAAAGAAATTCAATTCAATTGTAAAATGTGGAAAAGAATTCCTTTCTCAGTAACAGGAATTTGTGTACCAGAAAAAATAAAATCTAAATCCTTTAAATGGAAAAGTACCTCAGCATGTACAGCTACTAGAGTATGAAGTAACTCTACAGCTGCATCTCGGACCCCCTGCAAGTTATTGTTTTGTTAATTTTTTTCTTTTTTGGTACAATACATACTATGGAACCTGGAATTTAAGTAAAGAATAGTAAGTCAAAACTTAAATCCTCACTCTGACCGCAGGTGCTGCTTCCCATTGAACTCCAGTATCCAACATATAATTTACGGCAGCTGTTCTAATCAAATTTGTCTGAGAAAATGAATGCAGAAATAACAAGGTGAATAAGGAACAAAACTAGCAGCAGACAAGATTTAAACCCAACTCCAGGTGTCCCAAATGTTAACACAAGGATTTTGGTGAGAGAATATTTAACGGTAAGGTAATCCCGCAATTACAAACCTAAGCTAACTGAACATCTAGAACTATTATGTTCTAACAAAGTGATGGTTTAAAATCGCATTAAGAATAAATCAACTGAAATTCATTTGACAAACTGTCATGTTGGTAGGCTGTTTTTGGTAGACACTGTAGGTTGTTGCAGCATTTGTTTAATTCAAACTTTCCAAGTTACCATTATCTGTTAACAGCAAAAGGACTACTCAGTGCAGCGCTTGTGCCAGCAGGTCATATAGTTCCAGCAGATGCTAACTTATGATATTGACAGCATAAAGAGAAACATCTTCCTGGGCAAGGATCCAGAGGTCTATAAATTTTCAATTTTAACAGAAGTAAAACAACCAGAATTGCGGAGCTGGAGTCTCAAAGTTGCAAACTAATCAATCAATGAGAAGAAACTAACAAAAAACAAGCCTTTAGTGTTCACTTCTGTCACAGATGCACTGACGTTCTGTCACTTGTTCAGTTCAGTTTCTATTATCATGTATAGTGCCAAATGTTATTAACCATATCTTTGTTCTTACGGGTGCTTTGAACAGCATTCAGTAGTTCAAAATCATGTTAGAATGTCAAAGTTGGACAGGTTTGATGTCATACAATAACATTAGTGTTTAAGCTGTTAAAATCACATTTGACAGTTCAACTAAAGAGCTAATTTTGCTCTGACATAATTTTCTCCACCTAGTCCTCTTATTGAAATGTGATTCTTGAAGTTTAAGCCAAGCATACAGCTACTGTTCTCAATATCAATTTTGCCCCTAGTCAAGTTTCAAGAAATTCACTCTTCCATAAATCAATTCCCTGTGGTTTGCCAGAAGAACGAAGGACAAGAAAAGAGCCTGTCAGGCATAAGAGTCAAATGAATGTAGTTGGGCATATGCAGCTTAAAAAATGTCTAAACATCCTCAAGGAGAGATTTCTGAGCTGTTGCAAATGCATTAACCACATGTTAACCTCACAAACCTGCTAATAGTGACCGTCTACATGAGAAAAACCAGAGAAAAAAGTACACATTTTCATGCTTGTTTAACAAAAGAAATAAGTACAGATATCGCTTTGATCAGCTACAAAATTTAACATTTTGCAAATGATTTGATTCAAAAGCTATAGTGGCCGCAAATGGTTTTGCAACTATCAATTATTCAATAACTAAATAGCTTCTAGCAGAAATGTATAGCTGTAAACCAAAACCACACACTAAGGTGGAAAATTGTTAACTAACTCTCAGATGACATAAAAAATAACATTTATTAAGCTAAAAGTCATTCTCAGATAAAATAAACAACATATTACTACACTTTAATTACGCCCCATTGAAGTAAAAACATGTTCAAGGTTAACCAGACACAAACTTTCAGCATACCTTTGCAAGAGTATACTGTGCAAGGACTTTCTCTTCAAAACCAGAGAAAGACATAACCAGATCTTCCATGTCGTTCTCATCTTCAATTTTCCCCCTGAAATCACAAACAAAAGACAGCATGTCTGGCTTAAAATCCGGACGGCATGAAGAAAATATAGCTCAAACAAGACTAATCCCATAAATGAGTAGCCAAATAGAATGTAAAATTCCTGGCTTTAGCTTCCTCTACAAAAACTGGTGAAATAGAGTTAAGGAAAAAGAGAAAGACCATTCTGGCTTCCCATTCATGTTGCACCTCCTCTTCTTTTTCGTTGAAGGATCATGAGAGGGAATATGCACAAATAATAAAGGAGAGGAAGTGAAGGTGGTTTGTGTGGGGTACAGGAATATATTCATTCACCAGGAGTACAATGCAATTATAAGTCATTCCATTTCAGACTCACTGTATAGAAAAGCAAACAATAGCACTTAAGTTTTCGTCATCATACAAAAAGGCTTAGCATATAGCTCAGGTCATCTCTACTTCACAAAGACATAGAACAGAATGCTATTACATATTAAATAATAGGGTTGCTGTGCATATACCTAGATTGCAGCCAAATATGTTTGTACTTTCCATATAATTCATGGGCGAGTTCATCTTTGCAATACCCAATATTACTCAGTACCATCAGCAGCTGTTGATGCGGATCGAAAATGCTTCCAGAGAGAGGATCTGCTGATTTTTCCACTGGTTCATGAGAATATTCATTTTGGAAATGTGAACTTCCAATCTTTAACCTATCCTGTATACGGTGGGAGCCAATATGCTCCAAATGACCTGGTTAATGTGTCCACATGAATGTAATAATTGTTAACACACTGTTCTTTGCCTTATTGGAATTAAAATAACAAGAATGAGTTAAACCGAAGATGAAAATAACTGAAGATGAAATCAAAAGAGCAGAAGAGGTTATCACGCTTTACCAACAAAATCCAGTAAACAATTCAAAAAGGCAAGTCTAACTGATCCTTGAATTTCTTGAAGCTGTGTAGAAGCATTCTCTATTTTAGCTGATTCACTTTGCAAAGACTGAAACATCCTGAAAAAACAGTTAAAAAAAAGATATGAAACAATGAACAAACTTCATAAGAGAGGGCAGCAGACAACAGCTCTATTGATTCATCCAAGCACAATAACTTCTTGAGAACTCACACATTGATTTGATCCATTGCAGAGATGATTATTGCACGAAATGCCAGAGGCAAGGATGAGATGGAATATGGTGACTTGTTTCTTTCTAAAATAGAGACTGGGACCCAAGATTCATCTTGTGTTATCTCTTCTGCTGATGTCCGCATCCATGCACAAAGCCTGAGTATATAGATTTTTGAGATCTCAGATTCAAGTGTTCTCAATACTTTGACTGCAAGCACAAAAGAATACACTCAAAACAATTTCCAGGAGGAAAAGAATACAGAACATGATTTTTTTTTTCCCTTCTGCTCAGCCTTTAGGCTAAACATACCCGCAATTGGAGGGGCTGATTCTTTTGCTTCAAAAACTTGAGTTGCTCTAGAAATCTCCTCTATGGCACCACTCATGTACGGACTGAGAATATTGGATTCTTCAAAATCACGAAATGCACCGAGGACCTATAAAGGGATTTGCACATAAGCATTGTTTGACTAGAAGAATTGCTTCTAGCTGGACTTAAGCACTTTTGGCATTCGTGGATAAAGTGATTTAGCTTCTAATTTGCTTAAATACAACTAAAACTAGAAGCAGCGGAAGCAAGGTTGGAGGTGCTTCTGGCTTTTAGTGGCATTGAGGTGAATACTTCAATGTTGTTTTAGACCCTCGTACACACCTATTATGTTTGAAAATGGATGAGTCAAACAGAGTTTTGACCTAAGGGGAACTTCGAACTTCAAGCATTAAAAACCAAAAGAAGCTAAAAATAGTCATTCTTTCAGGGCCATAGCAAATGAAATTGTTGAAGCTGGTCAGCACATACTCAAGTGCCAAAAAAAAAATCACAGGAATCCAGTCATCACCACTGTCAACCATGCCAGACTCAAAATCTTGTGTCAACAGATTCATAGAAAAATACTTCAGATTCACAATGAAAAGAAAGGATCTTAGTTTGGCCAGGAACTAGAAATCTTCCACCACCTATGAACAGATTAAGGGGCCAGATTTCAAGATAAACAAACTGACAACTGTCCAAAATAACCATTCAACTGCAATCAATGCAGTTAGCTAGCCGGACCACTGTGCAGATGCACAGCCTTTGTTAAAAGATCATGTTCCAGCTCAAGCCCTGACCTGGTCAAGTAAATGGGTGTAGTTGGACCAGCCAATATCCTTGCTCCTAGAGCAATGTAAGGCGAAGAGCAGCCTCCCATCAAAAAGATAAGTGAAAGATAGCAACAAGAAATGTGTAAAACAACGCTGGAGATTGGCAGAGTCTACCCCAGTCAAATTGTACAACTATTAGCTGAAATAAAACTATGACTTCTCACATCAGCCTTCTAGAAACATAAAAAAGAAAAAAATTACAGTTGGGGAATGCTTCTCATCCATTTGAATGCTTCGTCTGTCAGTCTCCACAATTTGGAAATTTCTGAATGCAAGTAAAAGAAGGTTCCATAATGCGCTTCAATTTGTGTGCTAGGCACCACAAGAGGAGGAAACTATCCAAAAGCACTAAACCTACTAACTCGTCATAATTTCACCATCAATGGTGATGACTCATCCTAGAAGATCTAAAACAACTTGCAGCTAAGTTCATTATTCATAAGTACAATATGTATTGATCAAAGCTTTTAGAGTAGACTAGTGCAAATTTCTAATTTTTAAATAGACGTGAGAATCAAGCCCATGGAGATCATAGATCTCCTTTCTTTCTTTTTCTTTTTACCCTTTTTTGTGGGTACTAAGTACCACAAGAGGAGGAAAATATCTAGAAGCATTAATCATCTGTTGAATATAAGTACATTGTCAATGGGGATGAATCATCCTAGAAGATTTAGAAAAATCTTGCCAAAGTTCATTATCCATTTGTGTAAAATTTATTGATCAAAGCTTTCAGAGCAAAACAATGCAACTTCCTTTCTTGAATGGCATAGATCTCCCACTTTTGTCCTATTTTTAAGTCCTAACTGCCAATAGGGGAGGAGACTATCCAAAGCATTAATTTTCTGTTAGATATAATTGGGGATAAATCATCATAGATGATCTAAAACTCCTGCGTCTAACTGCAGTTCTTGATTAGAATAACTTTTATTGACCAAAGATATAAGAGCCAAATAATGCATATTTCTACTTCTTAATTTCGGTGAGGATCAAGCCATGGTTATCATAGATCTCCTCTTCTTTTTTCATAACTTTGTCGATCACTTTATCATTTATTCATAAAAGTTTTCAACATTTTAAACAATGCATGCAGGAAATTGGAACCCCCAGTTCTTAATATTTATTTGTCCTTCAATGATAACATACAACCAGACAGAGTATAAACATAAAACATGCTTCAGCAGAGGGAAAGTAACAAATTCACAATGATACTGCAAATGTAAAATTATGCATTCTTATCCATGTAAGCAAGTACAAGTTGATTTTCGACGAAAGCCAAAATTATAAGTGCCAAAAAAATTGCTATCCCACAAGAAGGACAAAATTCTAAACACCCAAATGTCAGGAAAAAATCGTGAATTTTACAATCAGCAAAACTTCAGCAGCCCTCATCTTAATCAAGCAATCAGGAGAGCCATCAGAAGAGGCCAATAGAGCAAAAGGTCATCAATAGCTGATTCTAACCATTAGAGGTCTTTATGCTGTTGTATAATGGTTCAGAAGATCTTTTAATCCTCAGACAATCATCACATGAAACTAATACAAGAACTGGAATTACCTTAGACTCATATGCTGATAGAGTATTGTGTATCATCCCTGCAACTTCATTAAGAGAGCCTCCCACTTTATCCTCAGGTTTATTAATGGAACTATTTGTACTCGAATCCGCGGATGCTTGGGAAGACTGGGAAAAATTAAAAAAAGGAACCAATAACATAATGTTGATTCTAACAGGAAACAAAGCAATTGATATCCTAAATCAGTAATGTGAAGACTAAAGAGAGAAGAAAAAACTCTAGTCAAATTACAATCATAATACTTAAATATCAACAGATATCAAATTCTAATCTCGGAACACATGAATTCTATGCCAAGTTGTATCCGAATGTCAAAACATCTAATGCTCCCAAATTCACTGGTGGAATAAAAAGAACACAAGGTGATATAGGGTATGGAAACATTTATCACGAGGAGTTATTTAAGGAAGTGCTGGCTCCCATTTATTTTGTTGCTTCTTTTATTGCAGCACATGCTAAGAGGAAAAACCTCTGAAATAAATTTATGGCAAAGTCACGAAAAATGGGCTCGACAATCTACCTTTGCAAATTTTCCACTGGAAACTGAAAGTGCTACTTTCCAGAAGACTGGTACATGATGAATCACCACAGCGGTTAACTGGCGAATATATCTTCCCCGAAGAGCATCAAGTTCTTCACTAATCCTTTCTGCTGGGATTAAGTCTCCATCAAGGTGAGAGTTTCCAAGAGTAAGAGAGTAATCTTCAGCTGACTAATAATTATACATGAAACATTAGCATAATTATGGGTTAGAAGGTCAACTAACCCCGGAAAACTTTGCCTATCATCTAACACTTTGCACTTACCAATTGATTTATATCTTGCTGAACTTTCCTCCACTTTGCATCAGATAGTGCTTTCTCACGCATCTCATTGTGCAAATTCTCTAATCTTGCTTCATGATCTAAAGTGCATTTCTCGAGCAAAACTCTTACCCTGCGATTCTGTCACACAGTCAACAAGATTCAGTGAACAATTGGCCACTTTTAATTAAGATATTTATATTGGATAATCCATGAGATGGGAGTTAGGAACATGAGTAACTTCAGTGTTTTAGAATGCATTTGGAGCTGCCTGGGACAGCGCTACACTTGGGCGCTTGGGGTGTATAGCAAAGTCACTGAGTGTGTGCACCAAAGGAATGTTAAAAAAAAATAAAAAAATAAAAAAAATTATTTTCACAACTTCAAAAGGCTAAATCATCTTAGTCTATAATCTATTTAAATAAACTGTACTAAAGCAAGGTTTTTTTATTTTTTTTTATTTTTTTACTTTTTATAAGTGGGAGTTTAGGGGGGTGGGGTGCGGGGAAGCCTATTCAACAATCTTTTGCTGCTGTTCTTCAACATTTTCTAGTTTATTTCCCATAACTATTGTTAAGCTTCCTGATTTTAGAGATCTATCCTCTCTAGGCTATTTGTCTGCATGGGTCTTATAGTTGTCTTGCATCTTTGCGTTGTATTATTGGATATTTAATTTGTTTAATAACCAACAAAAATCTGAAATTCCACTTGTTACATTTCCTTCTTAAAAAAAAATCATTTATATCATGGTTTTGATATTAAGAAAATAAAATTTCTTTTATTTTTCTATTATCTCATGAGCTGTTAACTTAGTTGCTTCTTATTTATAGGTTTTTGTACCATTTAGGCATTTACCCTCAATCTATTTCACAGTCTTTTCTATTGGATTCCTAATATGTTAGCTTAATTTCTTGAATTGTTAATATTGTTCTACATTTAACCTTATTGGAAATATTAAATATGAAAATTAATGGGGCATAAGCTCCATGCTCAGAGTTTATAACGCCACACGCCTTACGCCTTTTTATAACTATCAGAAAACTACAAAGATTTCATCAGCTACAATATTCAAAAAGCATTAATAGTTTAAATTTACATAGGAGTAGTTATTACAGCAGATGGTCACAGTAGTGAAAAGTTTCTGGCTATAGGAGGCACATTCGTAATTGATTATGGCAGATGGTCACAGTGATAAGAAATTCCTCACCTGTATATTCAAGTAACGCTTTATCGGATCAGACTCAGGTTCAAGCTCCAATAAAAGCCTCACAGTATTTTCAAGCTACATGATGAATCAAATATCATTAAGAATCAAGGTAGAGCTAGAGTTTCAAATGAAAATTAGTAAGGTCCATCCTTAACCATAACATTGGGCAATACAAAAATTGTCATCTCTTTTTATCAGTTTCTATAGAGTCTGAAGACCTGCAGATATAGAAAATTAATAGTAAAAACCACTATCTGAATAAATTCATCAGTCAAGAAGAATTTGCTCATTCATCGACATTAAATTAGATATCAGTTGTTTTCTATTAAATATTATACAAAATGATCCTAACCAGAAAACCCATCATTGTCATTGACGACCAACTGTGCTTGTGCATGTGTGATTGCACTTGTTATATTTTGACAGCTGTCAATGCACATCACCAAACAAAAGTACTTATCCTCCCATGCGCACGCAAGTGGGGGAAAACGGTGATGCATGAACCCTTGTAAAGATCCCTGAAAAAACTATATATGCTAAAAATAGTAGCTCCGCGAAGCCAAAAAGAGTTTGGATAGAAATGCCACAACTTTTACTCACAGGGCTAACCTACTTCCACTTCTACAAGTGTTTGTTGCCAATTTTCCGACATTATTTGATTGAATACCACTAAATACAGGATCTCCAAATAATGTCTAATCCACAGTGAAATTAATCCTAGAAGATGTTAAAAGCAGACAGCTCAATTCTAAAGTTTGATCATTCTTCAACTAGAACATGCCAGAATACATTCTCTGTATTGACTATTATATTATGAAGTGTAATTTGCCTTAAAATGTACTTACATTAGTTAGGTCAATATTCGGATCTTCCATGGCCTTGTAAAGCATGCTTTTGAACTCCTGTATTACTTTTTCAACCTCCTCAAGAACACGTTTAAGAA
>JACGDI010005643.1:0-11420 GCA_014898725.1 Jacaranda copaia | reverse complement strand
CCCCCCCAACCAACCAAAAAAAAAGTTCAGAATCATTTGATGAAAGTAAATAAAATAAAAAAATTGAAACACTTGTGAATGAGAAATAGACAAGTATTTTGGGGGAAAAAATAATTAAATATCAATCATGAATGTCATTCTCAAGGCCTATTCCCATAAATATTGAGAAATTCCCATAGGAGAAAGAAACATCAGAATCAACAAAACCAAATTATATCCATAGCATGCAATGAGATCACAAGAAGCATCTGAGAAAAGAAACAACTTTTTAACGAGTTTTAATAGGCAACCATATTATAAGATATGAAAACAAAAAGGAGCACTTAAGGATGCAGCCATGTACATCTAATGTTAGATACAGCATTCCCACTAAGCAAAAGAATTTCATTATGTCAAATCACATGTAGAACTCAGTCTAATTTGAATAATGAATGGTAGAAGTAGCAACATCTTAAGCCCAGAGAAAGGTTATTTGAAAAATAATCTCTTGCTGCTCACACCCTGATATAAACCTAGTTCTCTCCCATGCACACCCCTCTTCCACAGAAGATAGATTCAGAAAACGAATATGACTGCACTCACCAAACCCTGTTGGAGCAAATAAGATTACTGAACTCAAGATTATGAATGAGGGGATATAACCTCAAGAAACTAAGGCTATGTTTGGTTACATTTTGGCAGAACAATTTTGTTTTGCTAAAACATAACCAAACATACATCCTTTTTCCCTCCAAAATACCAAATTAAGTTTTCCCACTAGACCCTCTTTTATCCTTTATTATTCCCAAAACTTCCCAATTTTCAATATATATCATATATATTTTATTATTATTTTTACCATAAAAAAATTACTCAATTTCATTTTCACTCCAAAAATCCAACAAAAAAGTATTAATTTGATCACTATAGTAAAAAATTTCTCCCTCCAAATATAAACAAATATATCAAAATTCCCCACAACAATTTTCTAATTATTTCCCAAAGTATAAACAAAAATCCATTACATTTCCCAATACAACTTTCACATTCTCCAACCCCACTTTCAAAATTCATTCTCCCTATACACATAATACAAAACATATAACATGCAACCAAAATTACCTAAGAATAACCATCATAGATCAGTTGAGCAAAAGTATGGTTAGCTGACAGTTCTTTTGCCAACAATTCACGAATTACCCGTGGCACCATGTTTAAATGCTTTGTAGGCAAAGTAAATACAGGATGTAAGGGTAGGTGTAAGATGGAGAAAGCGCTTTCACAAGCCAAGTGAATCAGATGAAATCGGATGATCCACTTAATTCATGATCGATCATCACTATTAATCTCACAGGTTAGAGCACGGATATAGGAGCCAGCCCCCCAGACACAGTAGGCAGCCCCCCAGACCTTGGTTTGAACAGCTTAAGCAGTACATGTACTAAATATAATTAGATATGAAACATGAAACAAGGGAACCATACATGAGAAGGCAGCACAATTGACTTTGCTTTCCGGTACTCTCTAACAGCCAAATCATATTCACCCTTACTAATGCTTCCTCGAATTGTACTGGGCAAGTTGAATAGTGTTCTGAACCTCTGAAGCATTCCTTGGACAGACCTGATCTTCTCCGCTTGTGCCTAGAAAAGTGTTGCTGGTCCATTAGGAGTACCCAGAAATGACCTAGAATAATTACATACTAAGCTAATCCAGTCTGCAAACGCTACCTACCTGTCTCTCGAATAGGGGCCCACAAGCACGATTAGCAAGAGAACTAACTTCTTGGATGCAGTTAAATAAGTGAGAGGTTCCAGAACCTTCAGGGTCATCCTCAATTCGTTTCAACTTTGACTCGATGTCTGTAATAAGCAAGAGTGTGGAAATTGAAATGACTTACATAAACAGTGTCAAAACCATGTCTTACAACAAACACTGACCGTCAATGGTGGTCTTGCAAGAGACAAAACAATCAAAGTTCTCTTTGACCAACTGCTTTCTCTGTTGGGTGCGTCCGCTAAGATCATTCTTCAATGAAAGAGCACCCATTTCCAAATCTGCTGCACTAGTATCTAGGTGCACTCGTGATAAAAAAAGCTTGGCATCAAATTTCTCGGAGTAATAGTTCATTTTTTCTGCAAAAACAAGGAAATGATATTTCTTTTAAAAACTAATTAGTCATCTCCTCAGCAATCTAAAATTGGACACACTTTGACACAAAGACTGCAAGTTCAGCACCAGATGGGCAATCTAAAATTGGATGCACTTTTACTCCCTTTCAGGGCATCCAATTCATGGGCTGCTGCTCCTACCACCAAACTTTAAATCCTAAGAGAGAAACTGAACTTGCTACCATGAAAAAATGTTCTTCTAATAAGTTTATTAGAGATTCCTGCCACATAAACTACCATAATTTTGTAAAGCAGCCACAGCATACACCATGCAGCACGTATAATTGGTTATCCAAATCTTTATTCCACCTTGAAAATAGAAAGAAAAGGTCAGGCACAGAGAGAACCACATTGAAACCAAAAATATGATGGCAAGTTACCAATGTGATACTCCAAATTTCTCAAGTTTATGGTGCAGGATAAATTTGAACATCCTTCACTTGAGAGCAACATCAACAATCCAGAACTAGAAATGAATGTCATAGCGTCAAAAACTTTGAACTTCATGGCAAAATATCTTTCCATGGACGTGGGTTTAAAAATGAGAGGCATAACACACAAGACGACATTATAGTAATAACTAGCAACAGAAAATTTAATTTACCCTCATTTGGATCAGAGCAGAAAAGAATAGTGAATGGAAAGACAAATATGGATAAACAAAGGCAGTAAATTGTTTCTACAGTCTTATGCATCATCATGGTTGTCAGTCAGCATCAGATTGAAATATATTAACTCAATAAAAATCCATGCATGATATGCCATAAGTTATACGTCCACAAATAATTATCTGCACAAGCTTATGCAGACAGCAAATTTTATCCAGTTGCTTGTCCACATAAATGTTTCAATAAAGAAATATCAAAGTATCTTCATATACTTCTGATCTAACAGATGCGGTTTCTCCAACTTGTATGTGGCACAAAAATGTTACGCATTAAATGCCAAGACAGTAATAATGGTCAATATATGAGGTGAAAAAGCTTATAGCCCCCTGCTTCCCTAAAGAGAAATATTAAAAGTTGAACTAAAACTAAACTATTTACAACACAATTGCATAGTATTCATGTAGGGAAAATTGCATTTTTGTCTCAAGAGTTAGACTCACTAGGATTTTGGTCTCATTCTTTATCAATTTCACACATTGCATCCAATAAGTGCCATTAAGTTGGGCTTTTTTGGTCTCATAAGTAAGGCTGATTTTGGATTTTGGTCCCAACACGAGCTCTAGCATATTTTTGCAGAAGAAGGAAAAAAATGGCTGCTAGTGAAAGTGTCATTTGTTTCTGTGGCATATTAGCTTCATTGAAAACCTCATAGACAAATGAATATTCAGATGGGAGGTTCTATTGTACTTTCATGAACAAAGGGTGCGATTTCTTTACTTAAGAAGACCCCTCAGTGTATGAAAGAGCAAGACAAATATTTTGGTTGCTTATGATGTTAAATGCAAGAAAGGAAAAGTTGTTAAAATTTTAAGAAAGGCAACCTATGTTGGTGGTTTCTTGATTGATGGTTCTTCACTTTGTTGGAACCAAAATCCAAACAACCTAACTTATGGGACCAAAAAAATGCCAAATTAACAACCACGTAAGTGGCACTTGAGTTGCTCCATTAACTTTTGGATGAAAGCCCTCTTCAGTCTTCAAATTAAAAAAGGGGCACTTATTGTATGCAATTTGCAAAATTGATAAAGAATAGGACTGAAATCCAAACAGGCCTAGCTTATGGGAACAAAATTGCAATTTACCTATTCATGCATTACATAGGTTGCCTAATGTTCATGCACACATGTGAGTCTTCATATTTTTCAGTCACAAATAAGAAATAGCAAAAATCAGTGCTTCTGATCAGTTTTTTCAAATTTTTGGGTGTCAGAATCAATGCAAAGTTGAAGTAACTGCATAGAATGGAACTCAACTTTTAAGAATCCAATATCTCAACATGTAGATGTTCTTTAGCATAGTGATGAAAACCATTTCCTTCACAAGATAGAAGAAATAAACAAAAACAACTCAAGGGACAGTAAAGCAAATACCCCGAGAAGCTGGATCAAGAGGTTCGGCATTGATTGAAGAAGGAAAATTTGCTACATTATCACTGATCAACCTAAATGTCTTATGGTTAATTAGCCTGTCCCATATATGAACTCAGGTTAGCAAACAATAATAATAAAGCAGAGTTTGTAGGGGCAAAAAATTGATTTAATAAATGACTTTTACCCTAGTCCCAAAGGATCCACCCATTCCATTCCTCTTGGAAGTGACAGTGAACTGCTTAGTCCTTTTCTAGCCTTCCCCTCAAACTTTGGAACTGCAGGAACAGCTCTGGTTTCCCTCATTTCACGGACTCTTCGAGCCAGCTGCCAAAACATTTCAATTAAATAGATCCCAGGCAATTTTCCAAATATTACAATGCAATAAATAGCAAATGGGCATATTAATCATGCTGCAACAACTACTCCAGAAACCCAGAATACCTAAAATGACAAAGAAAGGGATTGGGGGGAGGGGGGGATGGGGCTTCTTATTTCTGCATTCAATAACTTTGTGGGCATATAAGCACACTTCATACCTTGAGATCTACTTTTTTCAGAGTGAATTGGGGTGGCAGATTATAAACTGAGCAATTTCATTAGGATGGGATGAATAAAACTTGTTAAAACTAATTGAACTTAAGTTCAAAAGATCCTAGTTCAAATTGAAATCATATGGCACATTTCTTTTGAAGAGTACAGCTAGTAGCCACCTGAATAAACCCTGATATTCTAAACCTTGCTTCAACTCAAACAGCCAAATTGATTAAATTAGCATAGAGGGCACAGAAATGATCTCAAAGTTTCCTCAAAAGCCCATTATAGAAAATGCAAGTCATCAAGCTTGTCACGTGAAGACACTTACTGAATGGCCCAATAGTAGAGTCGACAAAGACTGAAAGGAGGAAGTCTGAGAAATTACACCCAGATAGTTTTAAATTACTGAAAAAAGGATAAAATATATAACAGAGAGAGAGAGAGAGAGAGAGGAAACTCAGGAAGAACGAAGAACTTGAGCAATATAAGTCATTAATTTCTAATATTTAAGACACACGATTTCCTGAATTCAACTCTCAGAAACATGCATAACAAGGAAAAAATAAACAGGTTATATGAAGGATGTACACCTCTACAGGAAAACAAGGAAAGCACTCTATTTCTTTGCGTAAGAGATAGACCAGAACATCGCTACTGGTAGCATTACCAATCCAGAAGGGCAAGTTTTACAAGTACACACATTAACATCCCATAGGAAAAGAAACTGAAACATAGAAATGTAGTTAAACACAAAACATTCACTATCTTAGATATATATAGCAGCAGCTATCAAGCATTACTCCGCTAACTCTCTTCAGACTCCCAGTAACTTGGCTATCCCCATAACTTGAGGAAAAATATTGTGCAAGATGAGGTCGGTGGCAATTATATGGTGTGCAACCCGTCTAGCATACGGTAACTACATAAGCCAATAAGCTTTCACTAGAACTAACAAGTTTTACGTTTCAAGCTCCAAAATATGACATCATACATCTCTATGAAATGCAAGTGTGTGTGCAACAAAAACACAGCATAAGATTCAGCAGAAATCCACCTGAATTAAACTCAACCAGCAAATCCACTTCAATCAATGACACAATAGTGCACGTGCTTCATGCATACACAAGCGTATAAAAATATACATACCTCAGCTTCATCAACACGCTTCCAGCAATTCGGCTCCTCCCCATCCCAGGCTTTATCATCCTCCCTACTCCCAGCGCGATTCCTTGGCGCAACTCCGCCGCGATCATCCTCATCGCCTGAGGAAATACTCAGCATCTCCACTTCCGAATCCTCATCCTCATCCAACGACGCATTTCTCTGCTTATTGATCCCCTTCTGCTGCTGCTGCGGCACCGCATTTCTAGCGGCGGCAGTGCGATTAGGCCTTGACGTAGCCGGCGACGGTTTTTGGTAACCCAAACCTCGCTGCGCTTGCTCCTTCAGCGCCATCTGCAACAGCGCATCCTCATCCAAATCACTGCCGCTCGACATTTTTCTATCGAATTTCTGCAATTACGTATAGAATGCAGGAAGTTATACGTATATCTGCAATAATTTTGTGAGTAAAATTTCTGGAATTGAATCTGCCGATATTGATACTACTTTAGAGAATTTGTCTGAAGAAGGCATGGGAAGTGATCGAGTACGTTGCGGGCCAGTGGCTTATTTAGCAAAATATAGCCAAAAAAAAGCGAGATTAACGAAACTACGTGTTTTTTATAACTTCACAAAAGTATTGTAAGACGTGGCTTTAGGCCACACCTTTTCTTTCTAATTTTTTTTTTTAAATTAATAAGAAACTTGGTTTAATGTTACGTCTCTTACATGACTTGCCAGCAATACCTCAAAGAGCCATGAGGGTTTTTTTTTGTTTTTTTTTTCAACAAAAAATCGCAAGGCTTATTATTTCTTCAAAAATGTTTTGCTAAGAGAAAAGGTTAAATTTTCTTCTACACTACATATTGCAAGATTTATGCTTTCTTTTTTGGATTTTTCTTTTCACAAATATCGAAGATTCCTTGTATGTTGCTGAGAAATGAATCAATTTAAGGTTGTCAATGGATTAAATTTTAATCTGAATTTGATTCGAATTTTATGATTTTTATCCAATTAAAATATCTAATGTATTAGATCGGATTATAAATATTCAAAATTCGAAATAAGTGGATCAGATATGAAATTAAGCAATTCGATTTGTTAAAGATCCGAATCCAAACTTTAATATTTTTTATTAAATTAATAATCTTATAGATAATATTAATAAAGATATTAAAATAAAATTTATATTTTATATTGATCTAATATCTATATTACTGACTATATTATATTATTAATATTGAGTTTTTAATTTAAAAAATAAGAGGAATATTAATAAAATGTCAAACATAATAATATATAATAATATGAAATAAGAATTTAATATTTAAATATTTAATTTTTGGACTAATATATAATAAAAAATTATTAATAATTCAAATATAACATATATTTACTTTATAAATGCAATATTTTTATAAAATTCAAAAAGAAAAAAAGAAAAACGAAAAAAAAACAATCAGGTTGGGTTTTTTAATCGAATTTTGGATATCTATCAAATTCGGATATGGTACTAACTAACAAAAATCTTATAGGATTTTGAGTTGAATTTGAATATACATTTTGATTATCGAATTCGAATTTGAATATGGTAGATCTGATCTAAATTCAACTCGTTGACAGTATTAAATCAATTTATGGAGGGTTACAATAATAAGAGTGAAATAATGAAGATATATGTGCATGAATAGATGATCGCGTTTGCCTGGAGGCTTCAACTCATTTAGCCTACTCGACCATCTCTTTGATTGACTAGCCCAGTCTATTCAACTATTATCGATCATATGGCTCACTCCGGCACTGACTCATATTCTCATCGCATTTATTATTCTGACGAGCAATATGCTTTTGCATTAATGGCGCGTGATAGTCGGCACAGTCTCTACCACCAACTATGCCACCACTTTTGACAGGAAGGCACCTACCTAAAGTACTGTTAATCCTGAAAAATAGGAGATTGTGCCACCTGCAACAATACCGAGATTTGGAATAACCATTAATCCCCTAGCAAGGACTAAAGCACACTACACCTAATAGGGGCACCTTCGACATATCACATATAAGAAGAAAGCTATAAATACCTTATAACCAGCCACGCTCCAAGCAATGTCAAATACACTATAAGCTCTGAATATTCTATTCGATTATTAGCTTTCGATCAGAATTAACTTGAGCGTTAAAGTACTTTTGCCAATGGCGCCTCAACTAGTTTAAGGTGTATTCCTGTTACAGATCTCAGACCTTGAGAAGCATTGCATTTGGATTATTCAACCTTTCTGGTCGAATTTGCCAAAACACTACCATTTTCACTAAAAACCACTTTCAACCTCATCAATACACATATATAAATTTATTTACAAAATGTAAATCACTTTTATTTTTATCTTATCAACTATATTAATCTTTCTTTCTATTAATTCATTCTAATTTAAATAAAATTTAAATTTCATAAAAATATAGCATATTTTTTATTTATACTTAAATACATATATAAATTTATCTATAAAATTTAAATAAATTTTATTTATATATTTTTTCTTTCTAATTATTCATTTCAAATTAAACATTATATATATTTATTAATAAATATATAATATATTTATATACACATATACTTTTATTGATAAGATATTTATATATATCTATTATCATATATAAAAATCAATTTTTCTTTCAAATTTTTTTTATTACTCGCACATCAGGCACCACCGAAGGGGGTTGCCTGCAGTCGATGGTTGGATAGTGACTTATATATATAATTATATATACACATATATAATATACTAGTGGAGAGCCCACCGCGCGAGGCACGGTGTCGGGCCCGATCCATTAAATAAATAAATTGTTTTTTTATAAATATTGTTTGAATTTTTTTTCTTTTCAAGTTAAGCATAATATGATTATATATAAGTATATTCTTGATTTTTTATTAGAAAATTTACAAAACTTGTTATTTATAAAAGAATTGACATGCAAAGACACCTATATGTCTTGCTATTCGCACTGTCATTTGCTTGATTAACTTTTCCAATCAAGCAATTCGAGTTAAGTTTAAATGACAGACAAAAAGCAAATCTGTAATTACCAGAATTGAGACCACAGTTTACCCCTACTCGCGTTGTGAATTTTATCACTGATCTCCAAAATTTAAATATTGGAGACATAAATTATTGTTCACCATACAACATCAAATGCAGCTGTCTACATCTCTCTACACACATACGAAGATCCCCCATTTTGCGAGCTAATAAAAAGCCTTAGCCTGACTGCAACACTTATAACATCAGAACTAACCTGACCATCCTACTAATCACCTCAAATCATTGGTCCTCAGTCACAAGTAATCTCTTGTGGAAACACTCAAAACGTTTTTTCCCCCTGAATTTTAGCACATAAACACTTTAGCATCCATGATATATAAGAAAAGGATCCTGTTAAGATAAGATCTCTGAGATCTGGAAACCAGCTGGCCCTCCCCCCATTAAACAACTTGAGGTGATACAGTTTAAAAAAGGCTCTTCATCCCCTTATCTTGGAAACTACGAAGCGTAGAAGCCATCTCGCCGTTTCTAGGGACTTGCTGCTGCATCTGGTTTACCTTTCTTCATCATGGCTACAAATTTGTCATAGTTTACCCTACCATCCGGCAGATATTAGCAGAATTTATGCCCAGCTTATTATATGCTACTAAAAAGGAAAGATACAGTAAACGCTCTGTTTTCTTGGTGAATATTATGCTTACATTATCAATATCAACTTTAGTGATGATTTTCCTTATGTCCTTGCTGCTATCCATATCAAAATCCCAGAGAGCCTGCTCTAATTCTTCTATCATAATGTACCTGATCAGAAGAAAAATGATAAGTTTTAACGCCTTTATTCAAGCATAAAAAACATAAAATCCTTATTGATAATAGCAAAACCTTACACCCGCTATCGTCCTTATCAAAAT
This sequence comes from Jacaranda copaia, assembly GCA_014898725.1. NCBI lineage: Eukaryota > Viridiplantae > Streptophyta > Magnoliopsida > Lamiales > Bignoniaceae > Jacaranda > Jacaranda copaia. Next base: position 1,645 of record JACGDI010005643.1, on the reverse strand, counting down.
ACTGGAATGCTGTGTAAAGATGTTCTTCTCTGTCCATCCGGTTCATACACATTGTTGCTGTAATGAATTCTTCGTAGTCTATCATACCATTTCCATCAGCATCAGCCTGATTTAGAGGGCACGAGTGTCATCATTGGTGGACAAATTTCCAGTTAACTCAGTAGAATTAGACATAATGTTCTTACAAAATATGTGTAGTTTCTTGGAAACTTACAGCTTCCATCAGTTGCTTCACTTCATATTCAGACAGCTTTGTACCTTGCTTGGCCAATCCTTGCTTTAGCTCCTCAAGAGTCATTGTTCCACTGTTATCAGTGTCCATTCCCTTGAACATTTCTTTCAATTCCATGATTTCTTCCTTTGACGGGCATCCGGCAATAACCTACCCATTCAAGAAAAACAAGAAGCAGTCAAGTTTCAATTATCCTCACAGATGCAGATGAAGTTTTCAGAAGGAATCTCAGAAGCCACCCCGAATTGATATATTTAAGTAGAAAAAGAAGCAGCTAGAGTCCATAATTACCCAGCGTGCAACTTTTTTGAACTGATTCATGGCTGTGAACTGTTTGAACCTCTCCAGAACAGCGCTGTCAAGAGGAGTGTCAGGTGCCTCCCCCATCCTCTTTGAGCCAAGGATGATCTAAAAAACACAAAGGACCAACTTTGAGCTTCTAAGGAAAAACTATCAATCATCCTTAATAATGTAATAATGACACATACTTAGGACTTGGTATGCTGTCAACCTTTGCTTAGCATCTGAGTTCAACATCTTCCTGACAAGATTGTTTGCTCCATTTGAAATTGAAGGCCAGGGGTCACTACTAAAATCAACATGACCATGTAAAATGGCGTTGAATATTCCATTCTCCAATTCTATGCAATGATTCACATATTATTTCAATCAGTCTATAAATTGGAGAGGAAACTATTGTTTAAAAAAAATAATAATAAGGGGAATGAGTGAATTAAATACCTGCCCAAAAAGGAGGAACTCCACAAGGACGGATGTACAACATGACTTGGACAGTCCAAATATCAACTTATTGCCCATATCTTCTCTTCAAGACTTCTGGAGCAATATAATATGTGCTACCCACAATGTCTTTGAAAACTTCTCCTGCCATTTGTATCATTATGCATAAACAGAAAGGGTCAGAAAGCTATCTAAAAAGGACCCTCGTATTGAGAGCTTCAGAATTTCATATAGACTATTTTTAAGTATATTCCTCATAAACATAATATAGAAACAGAACCAAGAACATATATAAAAATGATAGCAATCTGCAAATTTCATAACCAACCTTGTAACATGCAGAAGCAACCAAGAGAATGTGCAAAAATATAGGAGTAAAAAGCAAATTAAAGGAAAAATGTGGAACTGAAATCTAACCTTGCTTGTGGAAGATGGAGAGACCAAAATCCGTGGCCTTGAGAGGCTCATTCTCATCCTTGTTCAACAGTAAGAAATTATCAGGCTTAAGATCCCTATGAATAACCTCCACGGAATGACAGGTATGCACAATCTGCAGAAAGAAAAATATTAAAATACTACAAAGTTCGCCATGGTAAGTGTCACAGGGGTTACTTCCAATAGGATCCGCCTCTCCCGATTCGCCCACTGTGCCGGCCTAATTGCACCAACAAT
>JACGDI010005642.1:414114-433906 GCA_014898725.1 Jacaranda copaia | reverse complement strand
AAAATTAAACTATGTGCTGGGGCTCACAAAATTCGCTCCCCAGCACAAAAATTGACGTCTTATGCCCTGGGGTGCGCAAACTTTTTGTCCTCTGCGCACTTCTACAAAAATTGGGCAAAAACTTGTGCCCCGGCGCAAGGTACTGTTCACCACGCGTTACTGTTTACTGCATGCGTTTTTTGGCCCTTTGTTCCGTTTTGTTCCATTTTTTGTCCATTTAGCCCAAATTTCAAGGCAAAATCAACAGGAAATAAGCAAAAATGAGATATCCGATGCCCTGGAGAGAATAATTGCCGGACTAGAGAAGAAAAACGCTGTTGTCTCTGATGAAAAGAAGAGGCTCATTGCTTATCATTGAATGAAAAAAAATGGGAAAAATCATTTTGCAGTTGCCGTTGCTTGTGTTTAGACTATTATTGAGAGTCTAACTGCACTAAGAAAATTTTGTTGTGGTGCCTTGATGCCGGAGTATGATCCCGTTGCAAAGATTTCCATCGTTCCACGTGGCCATGCGGGGGACTTAACTTCTTTGCTCCTAGTGAAGAGAGACTTGAGTTGGTGTTGTACAGTCGAAGCTACCTAGAAAATCAGATGGCAGTCGCTCTTGGTGGAAGGTTAGTTACGCAATTGCAGGTCTATAATTTAAGCAATCTCTAATCGATCTTGATAGCTCATTTTGGAAATACCTTAGGTGATAATCATTCATATCTTATGGGGTTATCTCTAGTTCATATACAGACGCGCCCGCGCGCACAATTTAATATGAAGCACGAATTCAAAGTATTTTTAAGTTTCTTAACTTTCTGTTTAGAAGATCGTAAAATAGATGAGATATCTAAGCTCACTTAAAAACCCTCTGCTGGTGCAGGGTTGCCGGAGAGGTTATTTTTAAACCAGACAACGTAACAACAGGCGCATCCAATGACCCTATGCAAGTTTCAATGGTCGCGAGACAGATGGTTGAGAGATTCGGTTTCAGCATAAAGATCGGCCAAGCGGCCATCGGTGGACCTGGTGAAAATCCCTTCCTCGGCCAGCACATACATAAAACTACTTCCACAACTCGTCCCAATATAGTTGTCAGCGCCTATTTAATTTAATGGCATAAATTCTATATACAAAATGAGGTCAAGCATTCGAACCTAATAAATATCTAACATGTGTATAGTAAGAAAAATAAAAAAAGATTAATGAAAAACCTTCTCAAATCTCAATAGTCATTTCTCATGTCTTTAGATCACCAATGTCCAACACATCCAACTTCCATACAACTCCAGATGTTGACCCAGAAAGACTACTCCATGGCGACTGCAGATGTGGTGGATGCAGAAATCACATAGCTCGTAGACACGGCATACACAATGGCCAAGCAGATAATTACAAACCACATCGACATTCTACACAAGCTGGCCCAGTTGCTGATAGAGAAAGAAAGAGTTGACGGCGAAGAGTTCATGAGCCTTTTTCATTGATGGCAAAGCTGAACTTTGTGTTGCCTGATTCCATATATTGTACACGCTGATATAGATATAGAGATAAATATTATTCAACATACTTGATTGAGTGACAAAAATATTTTTCCCTCTATATTGTACATTTGTGAACAACAATCACACTTCCAAAACTAAATGATACACTCTGCATAGTATGTGATTACAACAGAATTTGTCACACAAATTGTACGTGGGATGGGAAGGTTCACGGTCCTTTTCCACCTCGTTGCTTCTTTTCTTCTAGCATGGCAGCCTCATTCAACATGTCGGCTGCATCTTTGTGCATGGCAAGCTTGGCGAGGGCCACGGCCTGCATGTAAAATGCTGTGGACCACTCGGGGTAGATACATTGAGCTTGCATTGCGTCCCTAAGGGCGGCATCTGGCTGGTCGCACATGAGATAACAAAGACTTCTTCGTGCATGAACAGTTGGTGAAATCATGGCGCCCACATCTATGAACTACACATGTAGCCAGAATCCGTTTAAAATTAGCACACAATTTTCCTCGTCCCAGCTCAGACTCACTTTGTGTCCTAGATGGAACAGTGCTTTTTCTTTTATACTCTTAGAGGTGGATTTAAATGAGGTCTATGTTGAGGGATCTGCCAATTCAATTCTTTTACCATGAACATTTTATTACAATTTTATACACACAAACACAAAAGGTAAAATGGCATATATCTTAAAGTTATGGGTTTTTAGATAAGAGAGAGAAGCAAAAGCATGGAAATGAAAACCTTCAAGGGTAAATGTTCACTAGGCTGACAAGCAAACACTTTCATGAACTTGATAAGGAAATTAGGCGGTTCACAGAAATCCTGAGATTCAACTACTTAAAAAAAGATAACAAAAACCAGGCACTTTGCTTAAGTAATCAGTCACTTCTTAGCATGGTCTTTGTCCCACAGAAGAAAGACAGACAATATGCATGCACAAATGCACATACCTGGGAATAGCAATCAATAGCAGTTTTGAAATCTTTGTCACGGAATGCCAAGTCCCCCCTTTTCCTTGCATCCAGCATATCTCTCATTTGTTGAGTCCATTCTTGGAAAGATAACTATTTGGCATCCATATTTGTACTTTAGAATAGATATAGATATCGAGTTGAATTCATCACAGCATCTTTAGCTAGGATAATTTACCTCATTGGTTCCCTCGTCGTCTTTGTAGTGTTGCATCACCAAAAATTGATGGATAGCAGTGAGATCCATACGTGAACAGGCATCGCCCATTGGAGAGAGTGGATGTGGTGGTGTAGATGGCGTTTCTTCACGTTTTGGAATTCCCAACATCACATAAGATGGAACCTGTAATTGGCAATTTATTTGTTATGTACAATAAAAGTAATCAAGAGAACCAAGAACAGCATTAACACCATTAGTGACAGCAAAGAAAGGATATTAGAACTTGCATCAGGTTTATTTTGCAGAGGTGCGAGGGTAGAAACAAGATCTTTGGTCTTCGGACGCTCCCTTGGTTCATACTGCAAACACTGTGAAGCAAGATCAAAAACCACAGTAGCCTCTTCGGTTGAGAAATTCCCCTCTAGATGAGAATCCATTAAGAGAAGAATATTTCTGCCCCGTATCATATCCAGGGCCTGACAGCAGACAATGAATATCAGGTAGAGTCTCAAAAAAAAAAAAAAAATAGATCTAAATATTGTAACTCAAAACATCATACGCAGGACCACCGGAGCGCACCAAAGGAAGACTTTTAGTGAAAAATTAACCTCAGACACAATGACGAGTTTACCAGACAGGAACATGAAAGTTAACAGAAATGCCAATCATTACATCTCCTTTGATCAATTCAATCGAAATGCTAAAGCGATTGAATATGTAATGCAATGCAAGAAAAACTACTGATAATCAAAAGATAACAGCATAGCAATCAACAAAATCCATTGTGTTCCTTGTCTGGTGTTAGCATACAGAAACACCAAGACGCTAACATAGAAATCACATGATAGGAAAGAAAATAAGGAACTTACAGTTGTGGTCATTTATGGTTAATAAGGGGAAACAATAGGAGGATTAAGTTACAAGCTAAGTGAACTACAATAATTTTATAGAGAAATCATTTCAAGATAAACACAAACATCCTGTTACTTTTTCACTATAGGGAGTATAACATAAAGAAATCATGCTCAAGATAGTGATTCTTAAAACCATATAGTAGCCACTTGGAGTGCCACCCCCATTTAATTCATTCAATGAGCATATGGGAGTACATTCCCAGGGCACAAGAGAATTGTTCTCTTAGCCTCTGTACCACCTTTTGCTTAATAGGATTGTGTTGGATTAATAAGTTGGATAATAATTTCCAGGCCATTAGAATAAAGATATTTAATCAAGTGTTTGGTGGTAGGATGAATTACATGATAATTCAGGTATAATTTGTGTTTTGAGGAATATAACTGCACTGAATATATTATTAATCATTTTCCTTAATTTTCTTTTTTCTTTTTGTCAGGGAAGTGGTACATTCTTTAATCTCCCTCTTCATTTTCATCTTCTTCACCCTCTGTAGCTCACATTTCCTCCCAACACTTATTGTGCTCACAGTTTAATTTCAGGCAGCATACCATCAATCAAAGGTTGTCTTGATATGTCACTTTTCACAAGTGGCCTTTAGAAAATTATTGTCCTTCAAGATTACAATGGGAAGAAAAAAAATGATATTTTACTCTTTTCATTCCCAATCCGTGTTTGAGTGATTAGCATCCACTTCATTAACCAGGGTTAAAAATCCTTCTTGAATAGTGCAAGTCTGGGCCTTGCCTTGGTGATGGGCTTTTCATCCCTCCAACCAGCATTAGATTAGCTTGGTTATTCAATCCCCTTGAACCAAACAAATCAAACATGGATTTTATATGTTCCCAAAGCAAGCTTCCAACTATGCCATACAAAAGAGTGTGACATTCACTATTTAACCAAGTCAGTTAAATGAAATCATTTGCAAGAATAATATATTAATCACAACCACAAGAGAAACAGCTTTCAAACTCCACTGTTTTCTTCAAGAGAACTAGCTAGTTGTAATTAATTCCCTCGAAATGCCGCATGAGTTACTACAGCAAATAACTGGTAACTATAGCGGAAAGAAATAAAAGGAATCCCAGTTACCAAAGAAGAATCAAACAAGTTACTAAAGCTGATAAATAGCAAGAAAAAAAAGTTGCGTACATGACTAGGAGGAATATGTTTTCCACTAAGAAGATCCAAAAGGACAGTTCCAAAGCTGAAAACAACACTTTCCTGGGTCACCCTGCCTGCAAAAGATTTCATTGCATCTTAAATACTCGACATAGATAGATGTTGGGGGAGGAAGGGAAATGTTTGACACACAATAGAAGGACATCTAAATAAGCAAATCCAGAGTCACAAAAACATCAAAATTAATCTGGTTCATTGACTTGATACTGATACGACATGTCTTCATATTTCACCTTTGGATTATCATTATAGTCAAGAAGGCTCATCTCCTTTTGATCAAGAACCAAATGATAATAATGATTGTCAATAGCTAGCAACTGCCTTTGGACCTTTCTACTGGTTTGCAGAGGAGACCTCATTTTCCTCTGTTTAACATTTTATTTTCTAAAGAAAATTCAGCTTAGACAGAATGCCGAAGGCTGTGAGAATATGTGGACATCCATGCAGCATCAAGTCACACCACTCTCATCAGCAGAATCATGGTCCACATGTGTGCCATAAGAAAGTTAGAATCACTACCATCAGTGCATGGCATATTTAAAGATGAAATGATGACTTAAAGAACTTCAAAGATTGAGCTTGGGCTGAGAGAAAGATTGCATCATGCTATCAATTACCATCTTAACCTAGATATTGAGTTAGAAAGTGCCAAGGTTGCTAACCATGCATGGGTGCTTCTCGCATAAAGTTGTTCAGTTCCAGAGTTTCATAGTTCCACATGAATCATCTAGCCTTAAATGCAGTTATACCACCTTGAATATGTTTTTTGTGAATGCTTTTTATTTGTTAAGAATGCACATTACAAATTAAATCAACCTCTCTCTAACCAACCCTAAGCTCCATCCCAAATTTGTGGGTTGAATCACTCATGCATAAACCATTAAGCGCATAACATTAAATGCATAGGCTTTCTGTAATAGAAAACTACTTTATGGGAATAGTTAAAAAGGTCAAATCTGTACAACAAATCATGCAATTCTTTTAACATTATCTTACTATAATGGCTTTTCACCTTGTTTCAGCTTGCTGAGTAATAGCTAATTATAAATGCAGCAGTCATGAGAGACGGATAAATAAGCCAGAAGAAGATCAGTGGCATAAATAACTATCAGAGAAAAAATCAGGTGGTGCCACCTAATATGGAGGATCCAAGTCTTTTGGTTTGTTTTTCTCAGAAGCATTAGTAGATGCCAAATACAAGGTTCCATAAAAACAGAAAGTTGAAAATTACTTTCGACATCATTCTAGATAGAATGAGATCTCATTGTAGTACAAATCCTGTAACCCCTCTGCTTTCCAAGACTCTATTCACAAGTTCCACAATAGTACAATAGTATTTTAGGCCTTTTTCTCATTAAATCGATCAGTTCATCAGTATGTGGCAACAATTAAGTAGTACATAAATTATAACAGGTGTGAATATAGTCTATCTTAACAGTGGACAATTTAAAGGTAAGGCAAGTTAAAGAAGGAAAAATTAACATGAAGTCCATATGACTGTACCTTCATGTTCTGGGCCCCTTAAATCTCAGTTAATTCGTCTAGGTTGTTAAATGAAGTATTTGGCCAAAATGATGTGATATATAAATATAGTTAGGCATGAACACACAGTTCATTTTAACATTTGAAAACACATCTTATCATAAGGCAGGTAATGAAAGGTAAAAAAAGCAACATATAACATTTACCATTTCTTAGATACTCAGGAGGCGTATATGCAAGATTTGTGCTATAACTTTTACCATCTCTGCTATTCTTCATCAATCCAAAACAAGAAAGCCGTGGATCTCCATTCTGCTAAAAAACAACCACATCAACACTTGTCCCCAATGAAGACCTAGGCCTACCAGCATGGGGCACAAAAAGCAAGCCAGTGGCAAGATCAAACTACCCCTACCTCCCTATGTAACAAAAGCAAATGTTCAAGATTTAAATAGATAATTAACCTCATCAAAAAGAACCCTATAGGCATTCAAGTCATGGTAGAGCGGGCGACCTTCCCTGCTGCAATAATCCAGTGCTTCAGCTATATATAAAGCAACTCTTAAACGCATTGCCCACTCAGGGGTTTGATTCTCCCCTGCAGAAAGTACAGAAGAATTATCTAAGAAAGAAATTATAGATAAACAAAAATCGGACCATTAGAAAGAAGGTCTTCCGCTATTAACGGAGATACTACATCAGGGGCAACAAAGAAGGATGGCCAACAGATTAGGCATCATTGCTAACATGACATAAGAATGCTCATTTCTCAATTCCTTATTGCATGTAGGAACGCACTATAGTGTCATTGACAATCAAGAAAAAGAAACATTTAAGGATTATAATGACGCTAAGGAATTTTAAACAAAATCTTTTGCAGTACGCCAAGTTTTTCATGAAGCTCTTTCTTTAACTTTCCAAGTTGTTATCATCTGCTCCAAAAAGTGCTTTGCACATATGACTTAGAGCAGAACCAAAATCAACATCCAATAATTAATTGTATACATTACAAATTTCACATGACCAAAAGTTCTTAAATGCAAGCACGCAACTTTAATAGGCTCCCACAAAAGGAACTGTTTAAGTTCATTGAGTTCATCATTGGGGTTTGGACTGCCATAATAGCCGATTTCATGCCTTCAGAGAATTTGCACACCTCTCACTACACATACTGGGTATATTTCCTATCCCAGAATGCAATTGTTCACCTGTGTAAGTTGGGTATGGAAGACAAAACTCTTATGCTTCATTACATAGATCGGTAATTGTCACAGATGACAGGACACCCATATCTGAACAAGCACAAGGTCAAGCCTGCACCCCCTGTCAATTATTCATCTTAAGAATGACTGGAACCCCAATTTGAAAATCAATCACAACTCAGCTTACCCAATAAAAAATCTGAAAAAATTAGGAAAGTTCCACATAAGCCTTACATTTAGCCACTAGCCATCTCCAAATCCTACTTGGAAATTTCTAAAATCGCAAGCTTTAAAATGTTACTATAATCGAACAAGCTATCGACTAGGCCATATTTGAAAGAATACCAAAAAAAAAAGGCACACTAACAATTCATGAAATGAATAATGTCAAACAAAATACAAATGAAACAAAAATTTAAGCTAATTTTATAATTCACAAAACAACGTACAGTGAAATAAATGCTTAGCGAGTGTCTCATTAGGCATAAATTCGGCAACGAGCAGTCTCTCATCCCCATCACAACAATACCCTATCAGATTAGCCAGCCTCTTATGCCTCAGCTTGCCCACTTCCTTCGCTTCCTCCTTCACGACAATTAAGCATATTCAATAATTCTATAACCTGAATCCATTTCCCATATTTAAAAAAATAATAACATATTCAAAGAAAATATGCGCGTTTATACGTACAGCAAACTGTTTAGGATCAGGCCATGCCATTTTGGTAAATTTCTTGACAGCGATCCACCGGTGGTTTTGTAGGCGTCCCTCATAGACGACATTGGGGGCTTTCTCTCCGCTCTCCGACACGATATTGTCGGAGCTGAAGTTGTTCGTGGCGGACTTCAGCTCCGCCAGCGAGAACTCCGTGAATCCCCCGGTGGAAGCTCCGTTGACGGAGGAGGAACGGCGGTGGCCGTGCTGCTGTTGCTGCTGCTGCCGCTGATCCTTCTCCGCCGAGCGCGGCAGATGCTCCTTAGACCCGCAGCAGCCCATGATGACTCGGTCGAGTTGACTCACCACACCTCCCCCACACGCGAATTTATATATACTCCCTGTAGAATGCCGGTGAATATTAATCTTAGATTACGAACATAATCATATGCTTAATTTAAATGTATTGATTTACAACACTAAGTTCCATAAATTAAAATATACGAGTAAATCACACCTTCGTGCGGGGTATGGGGGAGAAAGGTATCTTTAAAAGAAGAGAAAATTTTGGTGAAAGTGAAGCCTGGGGCTTTGAGCTTTCGTGTTGATTGCTACTATAATTTTATTTTTTTTTTCAATTTTATTATAAATGTCTCGTTAAACTATTATATGCATATTATTTGTACAATTGTGCATATTTTTTTATTTTAATAATATTAAAAATATTAAAAAATTATTATGCAAAACATTTTTCTACTACCACATAAAAACACATTAACGAATAAATGATAATAGTTTCTAAATTATTTTATGTAAAAGGGTGTTTGGCTAAACTTGTCTAAAAGATCTTATAAATTCCAACATCTTATGAGATTTTTTTTAAGCTTGTGATATTCTATATCTTTTTTTAAAAAATAAGTTCTTAATGTGTTTAGATAAAATAAAATTTTTGAAAATATATTAGTAATAGCAATTTCATAATTAATATGATTAAAAATAAATGAGTTTGTTAAAATTTTAAAAGTAAATTAAGAACTCCTTACTTTTTTAAAATGGGTTTTATAAGCTTCTCACATTTTATTTTAGAAATTTATAATTTTTTTTTAAAAAAAATATATCAAACACTTTTAAATATTTTTTAAACTCTCAAATATTTTATAAGATGTTTTGAAGAACTTATATGCTCAACCAAACACCCTCTTAATATTATCCATCGATGAAAGGGACATTTATAACTCTTAAGTATTTTTTAAAGGCAATATTAATTTATAATTACATAAAAGGTCAAATATTTGAACACAATACCAAAAATAATGACCGTGGCAAGTGGTCTTTCATAATTGCATTTAATTAGTAGTCAAAATAAACAGCATTTCATGCTTCCATACTATAAGTGCATGATTAAATTTATATTTCTTTAAGACGTATACACTAAGAAAATGTTTGTGTTTTTTATTTTATTTTATTATGTGTTTATTATATGTTTTGGAATAATGAATTATTGAAAAGTGTGAAAATTATTTTTTTTAATGTATTTATTTATATTTTGGGGAAGATTTTTTTTTAACTTGTAACAGTTAAATTAATATTTTTTTTTAATTTTTAAAATAAATTGAAATTAGATGATTTTTTTAATATTAAAATAATAAAAATATATATAATATATAATATATATGTATATATATTGAAAAATGTGTATTTTGAAAAAAAAATAAGAATATATTTGATTGTGTTTTCTAAATCAGTGTTGCTATGGGAAAATATAAGCAAACACTCTTTAGCGATTCTATTGATGCCTACGGGGATTATGATTATTTACCTAAATTTGGGGCCACGACAAGCGAATATACAACCATATTTTATAACATCTTAATTTTGTACATTATCACTTAATAAATTGATTACAACATTGTAAGGAAAAAGGCTTCCCCTAATTTAATACTAACTTATATTAAGAAATTGCAGTTACTTTTTGCCTTTTCGTATACAATATTATATAGTACTAATTTATTGTGGAGTGATAGTATAACTATTTTCTCTTGTTTATAATGATAGAAAAGTTTTTAGATAGTGTTTGGATATGAATTGTATGTTTTAAATTATATATTTTGGGATAATGAATTTGGAGAAGGAGGTTGGAGAATGTAATGTATATATGTTTATATTTTGGGAATAGTTAGAAAATTATTTTGGAGAGTTCTGATATATCTATTTATATTTTTGGATGATACAATTTATGTTGTACCAATCAAATCAATTAAATTGAATAATATTTTTTATTATAAAAATAATAATAAAATATATAATATGTATATGTGATTATCAGATATGATTTTTTATTCTAAAAATAATGATAAATACATGTATGTATATAGGGCTTTTGGTAACAAACTAATTGATTTGAAGGGGTATTTTGGAAATTAGTATTTGTTGTTGTGGCTAAAAAATGACATATATTTTATTTTATTTATTTACACACGTGCATATCAAGAATCCGTTTGAGTTCGAACTCCTAACCTCCTATATTATGTAAAAGACTTATATCGTTGGACCATAAACTACTCAACAACGACAACAACAATAAAAATGACCTATATATTTAATTACATTTTGTCAAAATAAATTTATTTTGGTAAAATATAACCAAAGATAGCCTTAACTTTTATGGGTCAAATAAACCATTCGTAGGTGTCTGGGTTGTAACCTCATGCAATTAATTTAAGTGGATTTTGGGTACAATGGAAAAAGGCTAACACCAATACTATCATTCAAAAATTCCGATAATAAGTGATAAAACAAAGCATAAGGTATAGCTTGTGAAAATTGTTGATGGATTAGAGAAATTATTAAATTATGGATGGAAGAATGTTACTAAAATTATTAAAGGCAATTTACTCAAGTCTTTGATAAGAAACCCAACATATTTGTCCAAAAAATATGTATATATATAAATAATTTAAAGTAAATTTTATCTATTCTATACTCTTCAATATTATATTTTTTGTCTATTTTTTATAAATACATTTAATGTAAGTAGTAGAGAATGATCATTGAGAGAGTCATAGTTCAAAATAGAAATGCACACGAGTCAAATTGGGCATTGACCATTTCTTTGGACTCAAACCCCTGTTCGGGTTTGATTCGGCTTAATTTACTGAGCTCAATTTTATCATCAAGTTATAAATTCGAGTTCGAGCTCAAAAAATTAAATTATTTAATAAAAAAAATTTATATCTATTTCTTTAAAAAAAATATAAGCTCATGAGTTTATGAATAAAAATTATTTAGCGTGAGTTCAACTAAAACCTATATGAACTCAGCTCAAGTTCAAAAAACATGAACACTTTTTTAAATCAGCTCATTAGATTCGCGAGTTGGCTCGACTCGTTTGTATCTTTAATTTAACTCACGAGTTGGCTCGATTTATTTGCATCTTTAATTTGAAATATTACCATAGTGGATAATTTTTCTGTACAAAAAGGTGCAAAAGCATTAGAAACAATTTATTTTTATTTTTATTTTTATTTTTATTTTTTTAGCAAATGGCACTAATATATGTTGTCTATATAGAAATGGAAAATGGTAGTGAGATAGTGATATTAATGATAAGAACACAATCTTCATTACCTAAAGGTCAACTCACAGGTTTAATTTAGGGTTTAAATAAACCAACTCATAGACCCTAGCTAGGAATAGGTGGTAATATTTGAAAATATTATATGGTCTAAATCTTTTTTTGAATAAATCAAAGAAATGTCCTCCATTTTTTTGTGGGGAAAAAAAGGTTAGAAATGTGAGTACGCTAACAAAATGTCAATGTTTTAATCAAAATTTTAAAATGAGTTTGTTTTTATTTTTTAGGAGATTTTTTTTTATATTTTTTTTCTAATTAGTGATTTTAGTCAAAATTTTATAATACTCTTTATAATTATGTTATACATAACTACAAAATAAATATTTGCATTAAGTTAATGATCGGGAGATGTAAATTACCTTTTTTTATACGTAACATTTTTTTTTTACTTTTGAATTACCTTTTTTTAACATTAATGGTTAAAGGCTAGTAATGGCACATTATTTCTTGAATTAATACGATAATTATGTAACAAAAATCCTATCTAAAATTATTTCAAAAAATAATGAGTGATAAATTTAGAACAATAAACATATAAGCTTAATTACCTCAGTTTTAGTCCCAGTCATTAGACTAATATTCAATAAACATCATGTTAATATCAATAAGTAATTAATGCTTACACTGTGTTTTTCATTTTAGATCTTACCCAAAAAAATATAAAAAAATTATTTAAATAAAATATAACTTTATTTTATTTTATAATTTATTTTCTCAATGAATATTTTTATCCAAACATAAATTTTTTCTATACATATTTACGTTAGGAGTTCTTTTTAATTCGAATCGCTAACTTCCCACATTATGTTAGAAGTATGGGATCAGTTTAGTTAAATTTTTAAGTTATCTCATGATTATTTATTATATGATAACTTATATAATTTTTTATTATTGTGATATTATTTGATTGACATGATAAATAAAATCATAAGATATGATAGATTAATTTATTATAAAAATTACACATATAAATATGAATTTTTGGTACTTATCCGAACATAAAAAATTTATTATCATTTAATTAAATAAATAATAAAATATAATAAAAATACTATATTTTATCTGATCATTTCAATCAAATTATCCTTTATACTATTAGCCCACATAGCACTTAAAGAAACGTGTTAAAGTGACAAGATTATAAACAAAAAAGATAAGAATATAAATATTGTGTGGAAAAAGTACCCTTTCTGACTTTGATAAAGGCTAGATTGCACCTGTCAATGGAAATATCTCTTTTGAACACGCAAGCTGCAGCTCATGTGTAGTTTTACGAGAATACCCCTCCATTTTGCATCTGCATGGGAAAAACAAAAAAGACGCAAAAATTGAGGTGACGTCAGAAGCAGTCAGAGCCGAAAGCAGTCCAACGTGAGGTCGTCCCATCGTGCGTCGTATTAGGTACTTTGTTCTGTACTTAAATTTAAAAAGAAAAAGAAAACCACTTATAAACCAATTTGGACGCTCCATTGCAATTTATATTTTATTTTTTATTCAAATAAATGTATAATACATATATTCATATCATTTTTAAATAAAATATTTAAATACAATTTTATTTTTATTTTTAAAATTATAATTAACTTTTTAATTTTAAAAAATATTAAAAATAAAAAAAATTAAAATGGAAACATATCTACATGGACAGCAAGTCCCCCATAAAGGGTTGTTACGACTAGAACTAATTTGAGAGAAATTTAATGACGTTACAAAAAAATATAATATTAGTCGCAATGTAAAAATTGTCATTGCTAATATATATTAAGTGGTAATAGTTTTTATTTTGTGACTAATATTTTTCTAAGTGATAATATTTTTTGTTGTGTCATAGTATAATTTAATAGTGATAAATATTATTTTTTTTAAAATTACCACAATTGATAATTAATGACACCTAATGATGCAATATCGTGACAACAAAAAGTATTACTATAATTAATAATAAAATTTTCATTGTCACTAAATTGTTATTATATGTATATCATTAATTTTCAATGGCAACAACCCAAACACTAATCCTATCATTATTTAGTTTTATAAGAGCATGTTCTTTTATGTTTTTGCCATTTTGTAGAACAAAAATTTGGGAGAATGGGTTTTTGGAAGAAAATTTAAAGGATGTGCTAAGTGTTTCTTTTTATTTTAGAAAAATATGAAAAATAAGTTGAGAATGAGCTATTTGTTTCTTTATGTTTTGATGAGAGATAAGCTTTACTATAGATGTTAAATCAGTTGCATTTTTTGTTGGGTTTGCAGGATGAAAATAATTTTTTTTTTATGTATTATATATATTTATAGTTGGATGATATGCATGTGTGTATAAATATTTGTAGTTATTGAAATATGAGTGTAATTAATTTAATTAATTATTTATATTAAAATTTACATTTTTATAAATTTAACATTAATAAATGATATTATTTGGAATAAAACATATATTAATAAAGATTAATTATTCATAAAATCATATTATATCTTAATTTATTAAACTTAATAAATTATTAAATAAATATCACTCTATAATCAAATTTTTTATTATAAATTTAAATAAATATGAAGATTAATATTTAATGAAGAATATATTTTGAAAAAGATTAATTTATTTATTATATCAAATTAAAACATCTTAAGTTATTTATTAAATGAATAAATATAATAGTTTATTAATACATTAAATATAAAATATAACTAATACATTCTTCAATTAATAAGTAAATTTACTTAATTCAATATGTTATTCAATAAATAAATTATTTAGTAATAATATAAATAATATTTCATTAAATTTACTTCATTTTTTTTATAATTAGTTTAATTGAATTTATAAACATAAATTTTTAGGGTATAGGATTTTTTGGATGAATTGGGAGGGATTTTTTTGAGAAAAGTTTTGTAAAATGTAATTCATTCTGAAAATTTTCTTATGGTTGAAAAATATTTCTAAAAAACGCAGAAGAACATAGCCTACAAGAATCACTAAAATGACAAAACAAATTTTTTTTTATCATTAATATATAATCAGTAATAATTTTTATATTGTTGGTTACTATTTGATCACTATTTTTTTTTAAAAAAAATAGTGTGGACAAATGATATAAATACTGTATAAGGTCTCTTTCAAGTTGATTGTGAGCTTAGTCCGTTGATTGAGATCAACATATTTTTCAAATACAATAAAAGAACTAGTTGACTTGAATGGAATTTAATTAAGTCGTTAAGAGTCATATATGTATATATATAAATGTGAATGAAATTATGATATATTTTTGCTTCTCTTTTCGTTGTGAAAATTTGTTTGTATGTGTAGTTGAATTCCGTATGTTGCGTCTTTTGGGAGGTAAAGATATGAACTCGACAGTACTTAGCTTGTAAAAGTGGTGCTGTCGTGGTACGTAGCCAATGGAATTTTTGGAGGCAAGAGGCGGTAGCGTGTGAATGTGAAGACCGGGAGGACGCAGGCGGTCGCTCTTGGGGCCCAAGTGGAATTGTAGGCGATAAGGTTTGTTTGGAGAAAAAAGGGAATATATTTTCAAAAGAAAGCCTTTGAAAATAAAATAAAATAAAATAATATTTTTTTATGAAATAAAAATACGGCCGTTGTTCTCCATTCTCAGATTCGAGGATCTTTTTGGAGATTCTTTGATCATGAGCTGAAGTTGCGGATTTCTACTTTGTGAACGTATTTGTCTTGAAAAAATGCTCGAGTTAATGAAAATGACGTTCATTGTCTTTTTTAATTATTTTTTTATTTGTACATATGCATATATTAAAAATCTTTTTTGACTATAATTCCTAAACTCTTATATTATGTGGGAGACTTATTCAATTATACCACGAACAACTAAAAAATGTCTTTTTTAGTTTTGAATGCTAATATTTATACTTGAGTTCTTGATAGGCTAAAGTTATTATGCTTAATGATCCATTTTAATAGTTTATGGCTACATTTAATATGGAAAATTACAGTAACTGACCCCTCAAATCCATATTAGTAACCTGTTTGATATAAAATATTATGGTGACATACTGAGTCAAGATTAGCTTCGAGCCCACACTGAGCCATCATACATTTGAGTTGAATCGTTATCCCATGGTTGGAGTTGAGATTGCAGTCTAACTAAATTAACTAAAACACACATGGACAACAAATTTGTCCCTCATTTTGAAGCAACTAATTTTTGGAGATGGAGGCAATACTGGAATCTTTTTCAATCTTTCAAATTAAAATGAAATGCAAGATTATGAAATTATAATCTAAAATAAAATTTCTAATATTAAATAGGTATATTAATTCATTCAAATATTTATTAAGTACATATTTTTTGAAGATGATAGACTATCTAATCACAATATTGAGGATTAATTTAATAATACTATCCGATATTTTGTAATTTTGCATTATATACCGTTGCAAAAATGAAGAAAGGACAATTGAAGTTTGATGTTTAAAGTTTGATAAGATTCAAATTTAAATCTCTTATGTATAAATGTGAGAATGATGTTATTGAATTAAATAATCAATTGAAATAATAATTTATTTTTCTATATAAATTTGGTATCATGAATACTTAAAATCATAAATTTTGGTTGCGTATGTGTCCCATATAAATTGAGTGTTAGTTATGTCGGTAACGAAGGATCCATTGGAAAGAAAATAGAGATCCATTTTGCTTTATCAAAATATTTAATTTGGAAAAACAATAATATAATAAAATAAAATATAAGGTATCAACTAATACATTTCAGCTTTTTTTATGTTCATACACTATCTTAAATATTCACGTGTTGTAATATATGATTTTGCATGCCCACGTGTCAAGGATTCTTTTAAAAAAAAAAAAAAACTTTTTAGAGGTGTTTTACTCAATTTTTACATTCGTTTGTTTTTTTGATTCTTTTAAAAATTCTATTCATTATATATATATACATATCATTTAGATTCTTTTAGGATGTTTTTGGTAATTTTCACTTTTGTGCATTGTTTTTAGTCATTTCGACATAATCATTATTTTGTATAATTTTTTTATTTTTCGACATAAGCATTTGAGTATATTTTATAAAGAAGAAGAAATGTATAAAAATTGCACTTTTTCCTTTAATTATTATATTTTATTTTATTTTGCTTTTTTTATTTGAATTTTGAATTTATTTTGAAATTAAAATTCAACAAGACCACTTAAGTCCAGCCTATTTACTTAGTCGTTTTGCTTAATGAATAATGTGAGAATTTGTCTTAAAATTTTTTAAAAAATAGAACACTATTGTTTTTTTAATAAAGCATTACAAATAATGAAATATTATCTTTTTAATAAAGTAATATATTTTTATTTTTAAATTAAATAATCAAATAATAAACTACACACAAAGGACATAAAATACACAATGCGTTCATTACGAATCGAACATAAAACTTTCCACTTAATAGAAAAATAGATACTACTTGAATTACAAGCCATTTAGAAGAATGATTTTTCTTATACAAATAGAAGTCACTGAATTTTAATTTGCTTTTACCTAATTTAGACCCCCAACCCAAAACTAAATACCCACATCACATCCGACCTAATCCAATTTAAGACCGACTCTGCACCAAGCTTCAAAACTTAATATATATAACTAAATTTCAAGCTCAAAACACAACAGACCAATTAGCACCCCCTCGTTTTGGTCCAAAATTGAAAATATATTTACTTTTATCACACCATCAAAAGTACCTAAAATAACAAAGTTTATTTAATTATTTTTCTCACATGCAACACATCTCATCCTCGCCAGCTTAAACGTTAAGGATGAGATTAGGAAAAGCCGATACAACTACTTATATTCCCTCCATTTCTTCTCCTACCCATTCCTCCGCCCCACTTTGGATGTTATATTTCATTTTCTGTTTCATCTTTTATTTCAACTTATTAATTATATATTAAGTGTATTTGATTTTAACTCAATTATTTTTGCAAGAAAATATTGAATACACTTGACATGTATCCATAAAATGAAATAAGAGATAAAACACAATATAGAATAAAATAAAAAATTCAAATTATTATTCCGTCCAAAACATGCCAACACACTTCAAAAAAAAGGGACATATGTATTATTCCCAAATTATTGCGATTAATCAACTGATCATTAATTACGATAAAATAGGATAAGAAGTAGCCAGCCGAAAAAAAGGGCCCAAAAGTTGTTCAAACTTATAAGCGAAGCATATTGCAAGTTGCTAAACCAAGAAGCCAAAAATTCCAGTTCGACATGACCCCTTTCAAGAAAGCATTATCTGGACATCAAACGGTGGATAATGCTGGAATGATTGCTCAATTACGACATCTCCAGCCAAAAACTTATGTGTTAATCTTGTTTATTAAGTAAAAAAAATAATTAACTGCAATTATGTGAAATCTAATCACATGCACGTTCAGTGCCTTAATCACTTTTTTTTTCCTTGGTCCTGACTGATCCAGTTCACATGTTCAGGCCGTGTGCATTTTGGCATGGCTGGAATTCATGGGTGTTCGGGAAATAATGTCGGGCCAATTGTTTTTTTGTCAGGCCACTTGCTTCATAATTTGGCATTTATTAATTTCAACAGCCCGCAGACATCAATTTAATTTGCTAAAAATGAAAAGAAATATTACAGTGTTAATCAGACGCAAATTAATTATAGTAAGTTGAGAATTCTGTTGTAATAGTCTCATGCTAATGTTCCAAAATTGTCATTATCAAAGCTCTAGCAAGACGTCCAGTGGCTTGTGCACATAAGCGTTAGTCTCCCCTATGTGAGAAGTCTCGAGTTTGAATTTAAATGAGTTGGTTTATGCATTTTATGTGTATATTTAGTTGTGTAGTTTGTACTTATATTTATTTGACTTTATATTTGAATTCTATTCATCTGTTATAATTTTTAAGGATAATTTTCTTGATTTGATACTTGGAATTCAAAAAAAAATTTCTAACATAACGAGTAATTTGTGATTTGGTGGAACGTTATTATGAAGCACAAGCTATTAATCTTAGACTTATAATCATATTGTACTTGTACTTGTTAGAAAATTTAAATTATAACCGTGTATGCTTGTGCTTTGTGCCAACATATAGTTAAAATATATAAACATATAAAATTATATAACACGAAATAATTTTTAAAGAAAGTGAACAAAAAGCCTACTTGAATGTATGACAAAAATTATATTAGTTGAGGTCTGTTCCTCCAACAGTCTCCTTAAGATAATATTGCCTATTTCACGGTGCTAAAAGGCTCTTGGCAATTAATCTCCCAAGATACAATAGTTTTTCCTCTAGTCTAATGTGGCATTCCGATAGAATGAAACTAGTGAACTTTACTAACTTGAAAATCTTTTTCAATGGACAGTTTATAAGTGTGCTATGTAGTGATACAGAATGCTAGTATGTATGCTTCTAATTTTCAGTGGTTTGGGTTGGTTCTATACACTCCTATTTATAGTTATGCAATGCAATTTTGCCGACGAGACATGATTCTTCACTAGAATCATAATTCTTTCTTTTAAGGGCACAACTATAAGATAAAATCCCATAACTTACGCTTTTAATAAAAAGTTATATCTCTATTAAAGAGTTAGGAGCTTAAATCATAACTTTAGCTTTTTAGATAATTTTTCTATAAAGCTGTGTCAATCGGAATACATTAAAAATAAATTTTAATTATTTTATTTACGAACCCACACCCTTTTCTCCAATGTGCACAGCCTCGTTCTAGCCACTAAAATATCTTTAAATTATTTCTCAATTTAAACTCAATTTTTTAATTCAATTATTAAATTTTTGGCATATAAATATGCCGAATTTTACAGTAATTGTATGAGAAAAAAAAACAATTTAATTGGGATGCTGGATAGAGAATTAAATGTTATATGCATATATGGGACTAAATGAAAGTTTTATTAACCTCTTGATTTCGTGATCTTTTTTAAATTTTCGAT
Source organism: Jacaranda copaia (assembly GCA_014898725.1). NCBI lineage: Eukaryota > Viridiplantae > Streptophyta > Magnoliopsida > Lamiales > Bignoniaceae > Jacaranda > Jacaranda copaia. Next base: position 414,261 of record JACGDI010005642.1, on the reverse strand, counting down.
TGAAACCAACAGAAATTCAGAAATTTGGTTTTAGCAATTTAAAAACAATTAAATTCGTCTGAAAAATAATTTTTATTTGTTTGTTCGTTCATTTTTTCCTTTGATGGTAATGTTATTATTCATTAGTCAGAAATAGAGGGGGCAAAT
>JACGDI010005642.1:386551-405653 GCA_014898725.1 Jacaranda copaia | reverse complement strand
AAAAAAATAATCAAAACTTACAAACATAAAAATCCATGGATATTATTATATACTTTATTAAAAAGAAGAAAATGTTGTGCAACCAAAAATTAGCATATAGTTGCATTAAAAAATAAAAATATATGAGCATAATATAGAATACAAGATTGATTAGCCAAAAAATTTTAAATTATAATACTTTAAGATTACTTTAAATTTAAAAGACGATAGGTATATATATTAAGTTAAAAGTCAAAATAAAAAGAATTAGATAATATGTTGGCTATTGAGAATTAAAAAAATAATCTTGTTCAATTTTAATTTTTGATTAAAAATTAATTAAGTTAAGACAAAACGATGATAGTAAAGATTTAAAAAAATTAAAAAAAATCAAAAATAAATATATAAAATAATTATAAAGTTAAAATCAATATTAGTATGTAAGTTAATAAAAACCTTTTAATTTGACTCATAACTTAGTTATCGAATAATTAAGTGAAGAAAAGAGTTTTGACATTAGCCATATAAAGTTAAAATTATAGTAAATTGATAAGATAATTATAAACTTAAAATTGATTTTAAAATATGAATTAGTGACAAGATGCTAGGACGAAATTAGAATGTAAAATAAAATATAGAAAAAATAATTTATTATATTCATTCTCAAATTTTTATGTGAATATAATAAGATATTCATATTATATTTTGTAAATAATAGAAAAAAAGTGAATAACAAAAAAAATTATTAACCTTTCAAATAATCAAAATTTTAAAAAATAAAAAAATTAAAATTGGATATATATTTTGATGGATTAAGCAATGCAGTGTTATAAACTTAAAAAATCAATGGATTTATTTTTTTATTAAAATAACCACTCATATTTTTTTTAAATAGATCAAAGAAGATTTAAGAATATATATTGATGAAGTTGTATATAAAATTTTGATACATATACATGAATAGTCTTATTATTTTTTTCGTACTCATGTTATTTGTCTTTTTGATATATATACATGAAGAATCTTATTATCTTTTTTATACTTCTCTATGATATGTTGTCAATTAAGAACAATATATTGATGGCAAAATATTTTATTAAAAATGCATCTTTTATTAAAAAAATGCATCTTCTATGCAAAACTTAGGAACCATTTTGTTTATATATATGTTGGAGGATGATTTTGCTTATTATACGTTACATATAAGATAGTTAAAAGGGACCAAATAGTTAAAAAGGTCCTGTGGTCATTTTTTATTTTTTGGTCGGAAAGTGTTATTGAAAGATGGTTATGAGGATGAGATTGAGGTTAATTAAAAGAATATGAATGATTTTGCAATTGAATTGAAATCTCAACGATGAAAATAAATTTTACCTGCAAATTGCACAAATACAATCAAGATCACATGGTAGCATTCCATCACTCGCCTTTTCGAATGAAAGTTTCAACAAAAACTCTATTTAAATTCTTTATATTCTATTTTTTATTTAATTTTATGAATATTTAATATATATATATATATAATATTTTTTTTATAAAAATAATTAATTAAAAATTAAATATATTTACATAAAATTAAATGAAATAAAAGGTACAATAAATGATCAAGGTGAAAAGATAAGGCAAGAATTCCTGCGGAAGGCAAAGAGCTGCCATTTTGCATGCCCACAATTTGCGTGGCATCGCAATTTTCGTGCCACGCTTTCTCCTAAAAACGTGTCAACAGATAAACAACAGAGCACCGAGGGCCAATGCGGTAGAAAATAGCGAAAAATGACAGCACCCAAAACAAAATTTTTCAAACAAAAACATTTTGGAACAATGGAGAAAGAGAATAAGATACAAGAAACAGAGGAAGAAGCTGGCCAGAAGCACCAGCCGCCTTATATATCACCCATGCAGCCGCTGACTAGAGAGGCGTACGGTGGCGGAATGTACGCCGCGGAGAAGGGCCTGCAAAAGCAGCCGGATAAGCCACCGGCCAGCGACACACAGAGTGCAGATGGGCCGGCTGAAGCCACCGTCCAGCCGAAGCTTAAGCCTCCGCCGTCCACGGGCGATCGCGGCCTAGATATAACTGGCCAATCTTATATTCAGTAGTTATAAAATTCTGTAGATTAGATTTCCTTGGGAAGTGAATGAATCTATGTATCGTATTATGCAATTTGGTGTTTCTCATATTTCGATGTAATATTGTGCCTGTGAATTCCACAAGGCGGAAACTCTTGCATGCTGAAGTCTATATTAATCCACTCGAACAGGGCTCCAATTTTTATGCAGCCGAACTCAACAAATAAAATTTGTCGAATTTAAATTATATATATTTAACAATTATGCATTATCTTTGTGAAGGACAAATTCGTATCCAAATACAAATTACTTTTTTCAAGCACATTTTTGGATAATTTCATTGTTGTTCTTTCATCGCATTTGATTGTAATTAATATTGGCTCTGAATGCGGAAATCATCGACGATGTGCCTCTCCCCAAGTCTATCGATAGGAGATTTTAATGATACTCTTTTATGTAATGATACTCTTTTATGTCCTATATTAGAGGAGTCGAATGATTTAAACTAATTTATTAGCGATTCCTCTTTTTTTATGTCTTGTGGCGCCTTTTTCTAAAACATAAAATTTTCTATCGAATGCATAATGATTTAAACTAATTTATTAGCGATTCTTCCTCTTTTACTCTTTGTGACGCCTTTTTCTAAAATATAAAATTTTCTATTGAATCCACATTAGTCGGACAGTACCTTAGTGAAGTAGGGCCTTCATATCAATCACATATTGATGTGGTCATCATAGGTCATCGAAAGTATTAATCTCTTTTGATGTGTTTGTGACTAATATATCTATAATGAGATTATTTTTACATTGTAATTCTCATTCTAACTTATTCAATAACTGTCATTCATAGTTGAACACTAGGTAAATTATCATTGTATCATTACTTTTTGGCTATGTTTGATTACATTTTGGGGAAACATTTTTGTTTTTCTAAAACATAACCTACCATACAAAAGTTTTTCCTTCAAAATGTCAAATTAATTTTTCCAAAATATCATCTTCTATCTTTCATAAGCCCCAAAATTTTCTCATTTTTTAATATATACATCATACATACTTTATTATTATTCTAATAATAAAAAATCACTCAATTTTATTTTTATTCCAAAAATTCAATAAAAATGCATTAATTTGATTGCTATAGTAGAACTTATCTTCTCCCAAAACATAAATAAATATACCAAATTTTTTCAAAATAATTTTTTTACTATTTACAAAATATAAACAAACATACATCACATTCCTCAATAAAAATTTTACATTCTCCAACCATACTCCCAAAACTTATTCTCCCGAAACACAGAATCCAAAACCAATAATTTGTATCCAAACATTACTTTAATTTTTATTTATATCAAAATTAGAATAAAGATATCTATAATTGATGCTGCAGAGAGCTAGAGGGTCAAGTACTCCGGTTGATTCAAGTTACTTTGGCTTGAGATCTGCAACCAAGAACACACGTGAACTAGCCGAGAGGCCCCCGGCTAAGGCACTCCGACGCTCAAGTTAGTTTCCAGTAGATCGGAGAATATAGAGAGAGTATGTAGTGAATAGTATAAATGACATTACCTTGAGCGTGGTGGTGCTTGGAGTATTTATAGCCTGCTGTGGTCGACATTTTACCCAAGTACTCTTATTAGATGTACTTGGCTTTTCTCATTGACAGGGAGTTGGGAGTCATTCTTTGTCCAGATCTCGGTACTATGCTAGGTGGTGCAATCTCCTATTTTCCCGGATAACCATGTCAATAGGAGCACGTTTCTGCCATAGTTGTTGGCGTGATTGTTAGAGTTGTTGGCAGCGGTCACATCAGCTACCATGTATCATCAATGCCGAGGGGTTCGACTTGTCCAACTTATACCTGAAGGTCGATTCATGTCGACCAGACTTGAATGCTAAAACTTCTGAAGTGACCCTTAGGTCGATACGGGTCGACTGCGGGGCTTACCAAATGGGGTCGATACTGGTCGACCAGACATATGTGTTTTTGGGCTTCCTAGGCTGTCTCTTCTGAAGTTGGGTCTGTTGGGCCCACTAAATTATCCCGTATTATGTTGGGCCTCATCGGCTATCTCATTTCAAATTGGGTCTGTTGGGCCTACTAGATTATCCCATATCAATAATTATCAAAAAATTTAGTTTAATAGAAAAGTTATAAAAATATAATTATTTATTTTACACCATAAAATTTTTGGCACACAGAGTCTACCAAAAACGCTAGTTGAATGAAACTTCAAATACGAAAGTGGATTAAGATTGAATTTAATTTATTATTCCATTTTATACATTAAAAAAGAAAAACTTCTGCAACTAAAGTTTTGTTAGTGTAAAATCAAATTAATAATGTACCATATATATATATATATTTTAAAAAAATAGTGAAATTACAGATAGGGTGGAAAGCCTATGTCGCCAACACTGTTTAGTACATAGGACTGTTAATATATCGAATTTTAATCAAAATTTGATTTGAATTCGATTCAAATTTTAAAATTTTTACCTAATTAAAATATTCAATGAATCAAATCCGATTATAAATATTCGTAATCTAAAATAAGTGGATCGGATATAGAATTAAACAATCCAATCCCTTAAAGATTCAAATCCGAACTTTAATATTTTTTATTAAATTAATATTTTTATATATAATATTAATAAAAATTTTAAAATAAAATTTATATATCATATTGATCTAATGTATATATATTAACGTCTATATTATACTATTAATATTAAGTTTTTAATCTAAAAAATAAGATGAATATTGATAAAATATTAAATATAATAACATATAATAGTTCATTTATATATTAATATAATGTGAAATAAAAATTCAATATTCAAATATTTAACTTTTGAACTGATATATAATAAAAACTTGTTAAAAATTTAAATATGACATAAATTTACTTAACAAATACAATATTTTTATAAAATTAAAAAAAAGAAATAAATAAATCAATCAAATTAAATTTTTTAATGGAATTTCAGACGTTCATCGGATTTGAATATAGTATTAACTAACAAAAATCTTATAAAATTTTAGATTAAATTCAAATACAAATTTTAATAATTAAATTTAAATTTAAATATAATGAATTCAATCTAAATTCTACCCGTTAACTGCTCTACAAAGTTATATCTCCCACTTGGAGGCGTGCTTCTTTTGGCACTATAACCTTTTCCTAAACTTATACTAGCAAGTACGGGTGAAGCCACGTGGGGACCGAAGCGGTAGACAATTTACTTCAACTTTTTTAGAACTAAGATATAATATGTATATTTTAAAAAAATTTATAACACTGTAAAATTATCCTTCATCAGCTAAAAAATATATTTTGCCTCTTAAAATAAATAAAAGTATTTTGTATTTCTAATAAATAAAAAAAATTTCTAGCTGCATTCATTTAGAGATTCGAGTGCAGTTTATTATATTTCAATAAAATTTAGTTAGGCAAATGTATAAATTAGGGGTGTTTGTGGGTTCGATTGGGATGGAAAATGAATTCGAATCGATCATTTTTAATTAGCTTGATTTGGTTCGGATTTTATAATTTTTAATTTCTGAATCTGAGCCAAACCAACCTGATTTAGATCGGGTTGATTTGGTTCGGCTAATTGGGTTCAAGGAAGAAAAAAAAACGGAGGCGGAGAAAGCACTAGTTGTAATTTCTTTAGTTTTTTAATTAGAAAATCAAGATAATTAAATTATTTGTAAAATATTTATCAAAATCCTAAAGCACACAGTATTGCATAAGAACACCATAAGTTATAATTGTTATTAATTATCTCATTCTTTATCACAAATCATGATTGATACTATAAATATCAAATTCAAATTTAAGTTGAACACTAAATATAAATATAAATAACAAAAGTCATAATTTTAAAAAAATTATTTATTTTAATTAAATGATTGGGTCGGGTTGAGTAAATGAATATGAAATTTAAGAACCAAACCAAATGTAATAGTGTTTGACGAATTTAATCTGATTACCCGATCCAAACCAAATCAATTAGATTAATTTGATTTGGATTGTCAAGTTCATTGAATTGGGTTGATCTGATGAACACCCTAGTATAAATGCTATGAAGGAGTTTGGCTAAACTTATAAGCATTTTAAAATATCTTATAAGATGTTTAAAAACTTATATGTGATAAAAAAAAATATTTGGTAATTTTTTTAAAAAAAGAGCTTATAAGATCATAAAATTAGATGTTAAAACTTATTTTAGAATCTTATAAGCTCCTTTAAAAAAAATAAGAAGACACTAAATTATTTTTAAGATCTTAACAAGCTCCTTCATTTTTAACCATTTTAATTATAAAATTGTCATTATTAACATCTTATAAGTTCCAAAATCTTATTTTATCTAAACACTTCAATAATTTATTTTCAAAATAAGATCTACCATCTTATAAACTTCAAAAATATTTGATAAGATGTTTAAAATAAACTTGGCCAAACACCCTCTAAATAAAAGCTAAAGCTAAAACTAGCACCATCACGGTACACAGCTCTCGTAGTACGTCGCATGCCCAATTACGAAACTTTGAAACCTAAAGTCAAATAATCTAGTTCACACTTAAATTTTTAGTACTTTATTAGAAAAAATATCATAATTTTCTTTTGCTTAGGCTCTGTTCTCTTGATTTTTTTCAAAAAAATTTCTCTCTCATAATAATTACAAAATAGGTATACGTTCTCCTATCTTTTTTTCAAAAAATAAAATTTCAATATCTAAAAAATCTTTATAATTCATTTAAAAAACACATTATAACTATATTTCAATCATTATAAATATATATCAACTGATTTGACATTAATAGTAAAATTTATCTCTTCTCAAAATATAAAAAAATAAACAACTCATTTTCAAATTATTTTTTATGTTTTTCCCAAAAACAAAAAAAAAAAACACATCGCATATTCTTTAAATTTTCTCCTAAAAATTCATTTTTTAAATATTTTCTATAATTTACCCAAAACACAAGAGAACAGGCCCTTAAAATTTCTTCTCCCGCTAAAAAAAAATATGCGTCAAATTTTTAATATTGCTAATATGTATTATAAACAAGAAAAGTATGTTTCGCCTGAAAAAATTTCATATCCAATTTGATCTTACTCAGGCCACTCATAATTTTTATTTTTTTTTTACCAGTGACTACTAATAAATTAGAGTTGAAATATCATAAATAATTAAATACGGCCAACTTCCAAGAATTTTCCACCTAACCTTTTGTTGCGGTTGCAGCTATTTTACTTAGGACTAGTAGCCGCCGCTGCGCTTTTCCTGGGCAATTTAGTCTTTTCATATTGGTCTACGGTTCCTGACGTTCTTGCACACTTAACAAAAGTCAACACCCAGATCAACTTGGCCCGCGCCGGCCAGCTTATATAGCCCATAGATATACGTCGTATATAAATCAAAGTATCAAACAGATGAGAGGCACGAAACTTGCTGCAGGCTACCTCCAGCTTATTTTTAATCTCTGCTTCTTCTAAGTTCTCTTCCTCGTCCAGCATATACAAACCAATTATATATATATATATATATTTATAGAGCGCGATGTTGTCGTCGCAGATTGCCATTGATGAACTATTCGATCTCGACTTGGCCTTGACGATGCCGGAAGATTCAACGATTGAACTGGATGAGCATCATCCTCAATCCGCCGCGGATGCCCGCCACCTGGTCGACGAATTGCCTACGGTGGTTATGGGTGGAGAAGGCGATCATAAGTGTACAGTTTGTATTGAGGGATTCAGCGTAGGCGGGAGGGGTAAGCAATTGGTCCCATGCGGCCATGTTTTCCATGAAAATTGCATTTTTCAGTGGCTGTCGGTCCATGATTCTTGCCCCCTATGCCGCGGAAAAGTTTCCGGCGACGGAAAGTTCTTGCATAATTGATTTGTTCTGCTTTTTTCCTTTTATATATTTGAATGAAAATTTTGAAAATTTTCTCTTTTTTGATCTTTCTATAGTAAAGTGGTTTAAATCATTTATTTTAATTTGTGTTACATTATCTATTCTATTATATGAATATATGATATACATGTTAAATATTTTTTTATAAAAATAATTTATTAAGAATCAAATATATTTTTAATATATACATCACATTAAAATAAAAAATAAATATAAAATAAAATACAAGATACAAAATGATGGCCGAATTACTTTTTCAAGCATATTTTTGTTGTTTATGCTTCATCAGTTCATTTATTAAAATATTGAGTAGGTACAAATCATCAATTTATAATTTAATGGGTTCACCAATCTCTGGCTTGTAAGTTCGTTTAGAAGCAAGTTTTGGTTAATTTATTAACATCAACGATAACAACATTAATATTCTTAAAATTTTAAGACTATAGTACATATAACATCCATTGTAATTTCTACACGAAAGATAACAGTTTGGCACAGAACTTTGACTCTCGAGGATTCGTAGGAATTATGTTAATTTGGTTTCGAGACTATGCGATATTAAAACTGAAAAATAAAACAGTATTCATATGTTATTCCAATAATTGATTGTTAGACAGTATCATTGAAATAAATTTATTTAGTTACTTATTGGTGTTGTAATATAATAATGTATTAATAGAAAAATAAAAATAGGTAAAATTAAATTTCCAAATTATTTATAAAAGAATTTAAAGAAAATAAAATCATGTAGTAATTAATGTCTACTTGTGAAAAAGACCTCCAGCTAAGAGGCCCCGTTGGTCCCCTTCTTCTAAAAGTATTGAGCTACCAGCTTTAGACTAGGACGGCAGTTGGGCGCGGCCGTGTTTCTAATTTGTTTTTTCCTTTAAATAGCCACTACTGCTATGTTATGGCAGTCCACTGTTTACGACGGTTTTTGGTATTTCCACAATCCTTTTCACATTTTGCATCATTTTAGGACTAACAATTATTAGACTCTAATGGAAGTAATGTATATATATATATATATATATTTATTTATTTATTTTTAATTTTTTTTCTAAATTTATTTCACTGTCCTGTTATACACCAATTAAAATTATATTAAATTTGACATACACTGAAAAAGGTATTATATTAGTGAGGAAAAAATAAGTGACAAGGTGAAGATTATCACTAATGATATATATTATTAAGTGTAATAATTTTTATTATATCACTGATGATATTTTGGAAGTGAAAATAATTTTTATTTTTATTGTATCACTAATGATATTTTTGAAATAACAATAATTTTTAATCTCATAATATAACTTAATAATGATAAGAATTTTATCAACGTTGACAAATTGCGACGTATGCAATGTTAATAAAAATTGTTACTACGATTTATGACAAAGTTTTTATATTCATTATTAAATTATCACTATAAATATATCACTAATTGTGAATTAAGCGATAAATTTGAACATAGTACTTGTCTCAGTTAAGCTAGTAAACATCATTATTATGGCAAATAAAATTTTTTGACACTTAGCATATATAATAATGACAATTTCACAATATTGTTACCTACAATTTTATTATTTGTAATAATAGAATACTTAGTATCACTCCAAAAAAGTTAAAATATATTTTAAAAATACATATTTTAAGTTTAAAATTTTTTAAACTTTAATTAACTCTCATCTCTATACCTATCGCCCACTTGACATTTTTAAATAAATCATTCGACTATATTTCATTTTTAAACAAAAATAAATAACTACTTCTGAGATCCCCACATTTTAGGAATATTGAAAACTAGGAATTAGAAAAGTAATTAGAGATGGCAACGGGTTTGGATAAATCGGGGACCCGCCCTGAATGGCATAAGTTGGGGGTGAAATAAATAGGTTTCAGGGTGGGTTACGGATTTAGGTGGACCCCCCTAGATAATATTAATTACATTAAAAATATATATAATCAATTTATGAATTTTCCATGTTTGTATTTTGTGAGTTGCAAAATTTTAATTATCTAACTATCTTTTTTATTTTTTTGCTGAAATAATTCCAATTTATATATGTTAAAAGAAGGCATATTATATATTGGTTCATTGCAAGATTTATGTGTCAGTTCAGTAAATTAATGCATTATTTACAATGTAAAGTGAAAAAAATTGTGTTAAACTTTGAATAAAATATTATTGGTATTTAAGTTTGATTTGAAAGTTGTAAAATTTGTACACTCAAATGATGAAAAGAAAAGAAAAGAATTAAGCGGGTCCAACCCACCAAGTTCGAAGTTAAAGGGAGGGCGGGATGAATTTTGGGTCTCTCAAATTCCATACAAGCGGATCCCGAATCTTATCAAACCTGCCCCAAATCCGCCCGTTTCCATCTCTAAAAATAAATGAGCTCTTATCTCCAACTTTTGACATGCATCACAGAGGTTTTGGTGAGAAAAAAATTTAAAAACATTATTTTAATTATTTAATTATTATGAAAAATACTTAGAACAACATAAGAGAAAATTTCATATAGTTGGAGCAATGCAGGGAAAATCAGCAAAAAAAGATAAGGAAATAATTAATTATTTGCTCATTCCTTTTCTTTTAATTATTTTTCTCATAGACAACTAAACATGCTTGAAATTTATCTTTTTTAATTTCATTTTTGTGTAATCATCAAAATTCTTAAATCGAATAGAATATAATATAGTTGTACCCGACAATTATATCTTATATATATGATTCCCAAAAAACAAAGAATATATTTTTAAAATTTTAATTATTTTCAATAACTTTATGTCAGAATAATTATAGATTGAACACTAGTGGTGAAACGTGCATTTCATTAATTAGATTGACATGATCAATATTGATACAGTTTTAGAGTAATTTACTGAATAAGTTGTGAATTAATCTTGGGCAATATATATATATATATATATATATATTATTTTTCACATATTTTTAATTTAATTCTGTAATAATTTCTATTATATATATATTTAGAGAGAAAGTATTACAAATAACTAATTTTTAATTATTTTGACAAATTAATATTTTTTTATTCTTAAATTCAATAAATTAATATTTTTCTATTATTAAATCAATTAAATCAAAATATAAATTATACACAATACATATAAAGTATACAATATGCTTATTTTGAGTTAAATAAGACCTCTCACGTAATAAAAGAGACGAATACCACTTAAACTACAAACCATCAAACATTAAAATATATATTTTTGGATATACTAAAAAGGTGCGTGCCGTAAAAAATGGACTGGACCGTATCCTGCTGGTTAGATAAAAATGATTAGAAAAGAATTCAAGATCTATGGCCGACTTGTGAGAATATATAGATATATATTGTATGCATGCAAGTATGAATGTATTTTATGCCAAAAAGAATGCGTGCAAGTTGGAACGATCAACTCTGATCTTTTCTTATTTCTTATTATAGTTTGTCGGCGGAACTCGTGACATAAATGATTTTGACTTTTCGTTTTGTTCGGCTGCAACCAACTAACTGTATGGGTGCCTGCAAATTGCAATTAGTGGTCCTCAATATTTCGGTCAATTAATAAGGGAGTTGTTCGTTGTCATAATGTCCATTTAAATATTGCATATTAAAAAAAAATCTCATCTATGTTAGATATTTTTACTGAATTCTAATAAGTAGAAAACATGAAGCTTCTTTGTTTACAAATTTTCAATACATTTTTCAACTCAAAAAATTTAAATAAATAAATGATACACATTTTTTAATTCCTCTTACAAAATACAAAATTTATTTTTCAAAATATTCTTACTATTCATACTTAAATACATTTCCTAATACTAACTATTTGTCATAAATTGATCCTTTCACATTATATATATACAGATACTACCATTTATTCAATCTATATATATAATACTTTTAAAATATGCATTTCACCCCACCAACCCAATTAAAAAGTTATTGATATGATATTTTACCTCATTCCAAAACAAAAATAAGTAAATAATTTTCGCTCAATTTATTCTTTTACCTTTCACACAAAATGCAAACAAACAATCATTACATTCCGCAATCCCACTTTCCAAAATGCATTCTCCCAAAAAATTTTAAAAAAATACCCCAATTCAAATCCAAACAAAGCCTTAACTTTCTGCAATACAAGAGTCCCTTCCCTACCACAAAAACACGTGAGGCACCATCGACAAATGAAGGCAGCAAGATCAAAGAAAACAAAACCCAAAAGCAGCAGAAAATTGCCACCCAACATAAAAAGGAACAAAATATATTAATTTTTTGAAGTATGGAGCAAGAAACCAAGTATGGTCATTAGACAACTACTCCCTTGTGCAATGAAAGCTGCAAAGCTTCCAATCCGCACGCACAAGCACAGTAAAAGGAGAATAGGGAACCAGCATTTTTCCTTTGTTCCCATCCTCTCGCTTAAATCCATCCCCTAAATCCCGAGTGTACTCTCCAGTTCAACCCATAGGGACTCCTCTGCCACCCCCAAAAAATCAATCCTGTACGCTCAAAAATGGAAAAAGAAAAACTTTTCCCATAAAAAAATGAAAAAGCTTCCAACTCAAGATCCGAAAACCTTAATTTCAGCGGGACTACACTACGAATTATGCTAAACAAAAGCTGTAAAAAATTAGTAAAAGAAACCCATAAACAACAAGCACACCTGCGCCAACCAAAACAACAAAAACACGACTCTTCCACCTAAGGCAGCAGAAGAACGTTTCTTCTGACCTTTTATATGAGGCCTCCATTTTTGAAAACTTTAAATAAAAAGTGTACAAACAACAATGCAAAGTGTACAATAGCATACAACAGCAAATGCCTTAAATGGCGCCGTTTTGGGCGGCCTGCAGGAGAAAAATAGGATAAGAAATGGCACGTGCCAATGCGCCGTGGCATTATTGCCCCAGGCATACACATTTATAAGATAGAGTAATATATATATATATATATATAAATGTATGTTTCTAGCTCAAAAATCTCCTCCTCAATTCAATCACACCCCTATATTTATACCAAATTCAAATTTTTGGGTCGAAATCTACACGCATGTGGTTGATTATTAATTTGGAAGACCACAAGATAAAATGTTAAAAACACTATTTAAGTACTCCACAAAGATTCTATGTTTATTTTGTAAACACAAACATAATTTGGTCAGATATGATCATGTATATATAAATGCAGCGATTCTATGTAGGGGTTAAAAAGTAATAGAAGAAAAAGAAAAAGAGAGGAAAAAAAAGAGAAATGAAACTCTACCCTACAAGTCCAAAAAAGAACTAAAAATCAAGAAAAGAAATGAAAAAAAGAAAATTTCTATCGCAAAATTCATTTACAGAGATCTCCTTTGGGCCCATCAAATCGACTTCAAGCCCAGCCTGCAAATTTCTTCAGCGGTGGGCCCATCCCAATGGCCTGATCTTTTCTTCATATTCTCAAATTCAACAACACACTGATCCATTTTCAAAGCCCGAACTTTCTTTCTTGCAGAGGCCAACTTTTCCCCAGCCACATCATCGAACAATTCCTCCCAACCATTTTCCCACTCACCATGTGCATCACAGAGCTCTAGTGTATTATTGGCCCACTCAGTCCAGCTCCAACCCTTATAAAGCCCATTCATGATAGGCCCAACACAAGATCCACTACAAACAGGCATGCAAGGCCTGCATTTGGCACCACTAAGTGGGCCTGGGCTTGACAACGCAGCCACGGGCACTCCAAAAGGGCCAGGAGGAAAACCATACGTGCGATCCGTTACTATACAAAACGGGAGACGTTTAGTGGTGAATTGGACCTTTTGGGTTGTGAGTTGGGCCTTGAAAGCCGTTTCCGAGTTGAGTTGGGTCAACCCGGCCGAGTTGAGTTGAGGAATCAAGGAGAGTCTTGACAGTGCAACAACTGAGGTGTTGTAGTCCCCTACTCCAAAACGATCGTTCAGGCCACCGTAGGATGAACCTGGAGGCACCAAGTATTTACCCGGAATGAAGTTCTTGGGTCCTAATGGTTCGGACCAGTACCCGTCCACTCTTGTTCGGATGATCCAATCATAGGTGAAGTTGTTCTTTTCTTGATGTTCTTTGATTATGGTAAGGCATCCCTCGACCAGGCTGAAATATTGCAATAAGCCCTGCAGGTGAGACAAAATGACTCATTTACCCCCAAATAGACCTCTAATCAATCCATATTAATCTTGGGATCAAGTTAATAATCACATTATCTATATTAAATAAATGCCTCAATCGAATATTTTTGGTGAGGTGGGGCTTCTTACGGAATGATGTACTCAATAAATATTGACATATCAAATGAAGATTGCGGCAAAGCCGCCAACTAACACCCCTTTTGTTTACATTTTCAAAAGATACTTTTATTTTCGACACTATCTGAAAATTTAAAAAAACATTAATTTATATTTTTATTAAACATGCCTCTTATTTTCATTTTTAATTTCTTCTAATTCTATCATATCATCGTATTATCACATTTATCAATTCAAATTTAATATAACATAAAGTACTCATTATAATTTCAAAATAATTAAAACATAAATATATCTTGAAAAAAACACGTCTTTTTAGATATAAAAAAATATAGAACAGCTAGGGAATGTTTGGTTATATTTCCCCATAACAACATTATTTTGGAAAAACATAACCAAACATATCCCCATTTGTTCTCTAAAAACACATTTTTCAATATATACATACATATATTATATATATCATATATATTTTTTTATTATTCAAATATCAAAAAAATCACTTAATTCCATTTTCACTACAAAAACCCAACAAAAAAGTATTAATTTGATTGTTACAGTAAAAAATATCTTTTCCAAAATATAAACAAACATACCAAAAAACTATTTTTACATTATTTTTTAATAATTAATTCTCTCAAAACAAATAATAAAATCAAACAAAAAACATAACCAAATAGTCCCCTAAATTTTAAACCTACACCTACTTATTTATTTCATTTTCAAAATCATAACTAATTTTCAATTTTTTAAAAGAAATAAAAAGAAAAAAGAAAAAGAAAATATATCCAGAGCAGATATAATTAATTTCTTTTACTCCTAGAGTAAATTCTGAAGGACAACCTAAAGTCATGAAAAATAATGAGGTAGGTAGGTAGGTAGGCAGGCAGGCATATATAGTAGCGGGCAGCTAGTCAATTAAATTGATTAATAGCAATCCCAACCCTATCGTGAACCAAAAGCGGGACATCAATTAATGTAAATAACAAATCCACGTTCTGATTTAAACCAAATTATAGATCAGGATCCAACAACCGTAATCAATGTATTAACCCTATTACTAATCAAGAAACAATTAATGCCAACCTTACCATATAAATATTTGCCCGGCGCCGGAAAAATCCAAGGCAAATGGCTTTACTATGACCAAACAAGAGGCTTCAAGACAAAGTCCATGAAAAACTAAAACTCAAACATGCTTAAGTTATTTAGGAAGAAAGAATAACATGTTTCAGCTAAACCCACATCCTATTCTACATGATTAACCTAAGGCCAAACTTCTGTCATTTTTGCTGGAAATTTAAGGAAAAGTATTGGTTAAAAATAAAAAGAAAACGTTCTAGAACAACAAATAAGCCAAAAAAATCAATGACTATTTATTTGAGAGATCATGGTCTCGACGGAGGACCCTTTGTCTCAAAAACTGCATCTTTGGATTTTTCAACTAGATCAAACTAGAGTTTGATTAAAGCAAAAGTTTTGGAGACAATTTAAATTTTATCTTCAAAGATTGGTAACAATCATTTGATCCAAACCAAACAAGAATGAAACCAAAGCAAAAATTTTAACTCTTGACTGATTCATCCATCAATTCTGTGCAATTAGTGCAGGCCTAAGAAAATTCAAAATAAGGCAACTAAGACCTATTCCTGGATACAACCACCAAAAATCAAACAAACGCCAAAAACTATGATGCAAAAGTTGGAAATTGTGGGGTGAAAGAACATAAACCAACTAAAATCAAACAAGTTGGCAATCAATTAATTGGCCTAACATCATTACCCTTACACATATGAAGTTTGAAGTTCGAATTCTAATGAATTCTTCATGTGTATGCATTTGTAAATTAAGAAAAAAAAAAAAAAAGAACTAAAACACTTTTATACAAGCCCCAAGAAAAATCAAATAAGTTGGCAAATCAATCTAGTTGCATCATCATTATACATATAAAGCTTGGAATTCAAACTTTAACAATCCCTTGACGTATATGAATTTGTAAATTATATGAAAAGAAGAAGAAAGGTAAAAAAAATAAAAAATCTAAAAAGATTTTATATAAACCCCAAGAAAAATGTCAGAATTAGCTAAACTACTAGAAGCTAAAGCCACCAAACACAACCATAATATCACAGGCTTCTACCAGTTTTCTTCCAAATTTGGCGACAGATACAACAAACCCACCAATCTATTAGCTTTTTCCGTTTCACCAATACCAAAATTTTTCAAGGAAAAAAAAAAATAAATGCAACTAAATATTAAATAATTCGTCAAGATTACAACTAATATATCAAGATTTAACCAAGGACAGTCACGCAATTATCTACATTAATCATTTATTTCTTGATAAATGCAATTAAATACCTTCACGCAACATTAAACCAGCAAAATACAATAAATGATTACACATATCTGGTAAAATAAATTATTTCATATCACCTGTATACCGTTGGGCGAGTCACGGGACGCGAGAACTCGGAGTTCTGACTCGGTCTCGGGTATTCGAATTTGTTTGAATATCTTCACGCTAGCAATTCTTGGCGCATCATTCAACAACAAAAGCTTATACGCATTGGAATCCAAAGGGCTATGGAGAAAAAGATCCGAATTCTCGTAAACTTTAAGGATCCTTTCGATAATGGAGGGTCCGGTGAGCTCGAACCTCCGCGCCCCTCCCACCAAACAAACCGCAATTCTGGACCCATTTAACGAGTTAAGGGGCCTCGTCTCAACTTGAATGGACGGGTGATTGGGAGAGGGAGGGCCGCGGAAAATGGATTTTAAAGGGACGAAACCCTGAAACGAGATGAATAGGTGGGAGGAGGAGGACAGAGAAATGTAGGCGAGAAAGGTGACGGAAAAGAGGATGATAACCAGGATTCTCCAGTCGAGATCCAACGCCCGTTTCGGGAATTGGGTCAGGATCTTTGCCGGGCTTTTCATTCTCGCATTAAAACAAAACAAGAAATGTGATCTTCTCTATCTCTCGGGTTTCGCAGCTTCGGCTGTTCTCCCCATAAACAACAGATATACCTAGAGAGAGAGAAAAAAATTGAAATTGGAATTTGCGTATGGAGTTGGTGTATGTATATACATATGAGATCCAAGAAGAAGAGTACAAAGTACGAGTTTCGCCAAGGACTTTATGAATTTTGTACGGGTTCTTTAAAATCCTTGGTTTTATGGTTTATGAGAAGTTGGTTGAAGGTTTGAATAGCTTTGTTGGGCTTGGATTGGGGGAGGGTTTTAACGATGGCGATGGGTCCAGACAGACACAGAGGGAGGGTCGATGGATTTTGTGTGTGTTTTTGAGGGTGTGGTAGTGCGTGTCTGAGCTCTACTGTTACCCCAAAAGGAAAAAGAAGGGTGTGAAAGGTCATCCAGAAATAGCAGGCGAGTTTTTGAATTATTCCATAACTGCATTTACTGGCCAAATGGGGCAGCAAATCAGAAGACAAGATTTTGTGTATATTTTTGTAATTTTGGTTAGTTTTGGGGTTTATGGGGAATATGGAAATTTAGATATGGTCTGAGTACCGACGGTGAAAGGGGCGACGAAATTGGGGAATCTAATTCAACTAATTTCATCACTTTTTAAAGTCTATTTTGGTGATATTTCAGTTTGTTACTCAATATCTGGCTAATTATTTGACTGTTCAGCCTATCATGGAGTATTGTATCTCGTTGAATGGTTCTTTTAATAATATTTTATCGCTTTTCTCAAAAAAGAAAAAAAGAAAAAAACTTTTATAAAGCGCATTTTGAGCATGAAAGATGCACAAGATTTTGTGTATATAAATAAAAAAAAATTATTAAAATGTGTAATTATATTTGATTACATATTGCTGTAATTGACCTGTCAAAACTGGTGCATATGTATAAATAAAAAAATTAAATTATATAATTACAGTAATAACAAAAAAAAAAAATTTTGTAACAACTAAATTATTTTTTATATGAAATCAATAAGTGAAGACAAAACATGAAATTTTTTGTACAAGAAATAATGATTGTCAATAATTAAGTTAATAGTTGGTGGTAAGATAATAAAGTAATCTCTTCTAATCAAAGCATGTTTAACTTGAAAAGTTGTTAATTGGCCGCGATCATTTTTACTTGTACGTGTGTATAAATAAATAAATAAAAATTAAAATAATGATATAGTGTTCGTAGGAATTTTTTAAGAAGTAAAAATTAAGAGTGTTCAAAATATAATAAAAAGTAGGATAAAATAGAAGTTAGATTGTTCAGGAAAAAAGTGATCCAATCATTTATTTCCCAACAAAATTACTGACATATTCATCAAAATTATAAAGCAAAAAAAATTGGAGCATAAAAATATTGGGAGTGACTCTCAATTATATATGAAACTATCAAGAAATTATAAAAAATACTGTAAATATGCTTTTAGAGTTTAAAATTATTTCTATTTAATTTTAAAGAATTAAAAAAGAGAATCGACTCTTGTAAGCGTTTTAAAATAATTTAATTTCAAACATTCTCATAATATCACACAATAGAACAAATTTTAGCTAATGGTATATTTTAATATGTCACATATTTAATAAAAAGAAAAAAGAAAAAAAAAAGAAAAGGGAATTATAAAATAGAGGTGGGAGGAATATTTCATCAATGGGGGGAAATCGAGAAGAATGTAGAGAAAGGAATTGTTAAGAATGAAAAGCATGTGGACCTTAGATTAAATAATCCAATAATTCTTTGTGTTGTGTTTGGCATTATTATATTGCAGAATTAGACGACAATAGTCATTGCAGTCCTTATGGATGTGCTAAAAAAGTACATAAGGGGTAGATCGCCATTTTGACCTTTACACTCTT
>JACGDI010005642.1:375341-385344 GCA_014898725.1 Jacaranda copaia | reverse complement strand
CATAAATATAAAATTATTTAATTTTAGATTAAACAAAATAAAAAGAAATATATACGTATATAGATATGTTATATATAATTTTATATAAAATATATTATAAATATATATGATAATTATTTATGTATGTATATATAATTCATAAATATTAGTAAGCATTTAATTTATATAAATATCTTTATGTATTTTATAAATATAAAATTATTTAATTTAGATTAAATAAAAGAAAAAGGAAAAAATAAGGATATAAAGTAATTATATAGATATATGAGGGTATTTTCATCATTTTAATGTAAAATTCAACTCAAATAGACGAAAGGAGGCAGTGATCCAAACTTTAAAAATATAAGAGAACGTTTCACCTTTTTTTTTCTACATAGGGGTAAACCACCTATTTCGAATAACACAGGGGGTAAAAAGTATTTTCACTCCATATTTAGTTATGGTCTCATTTATAAAAAGTAGCGTAAATTTAATGCAGTTTTACAATATAGTGTTACTTAGTAGTAATTGATTAATAAATATTATAAAAATGTAATTTTATTGAAATTACTAACATAACTAAATATTAAAAGCATTTAACTAGCAATACTACTTTTTCTGAAAAAAGGAGAAAAACATAACTCATAATTTAGTTATAGTGTAACATGAAATAAATATCATACAAAAATAGATAAAGTATATGTAGTTATTAATAATTGTAAAATATATAATTTTATATCTTATCATTATGCATTGATTAAATTAATTACTTAAATACAATTTTAATGTATCAACTAAATTAATCATATTTTTCAATAAGTATAAAAAACAAAGTTTTGCCCATTTTTTCTCCTCACCTATAAATTATATTTTCTATCTCTAAATTTAATGTCTCAAACTTTTTCAAATGGATTATTTAATATAACAATTTCGAGCATATATTTAAATAATTGAGAAAATATACTTCTAAAGTATAAGAATATAATAATATTTTTGAATATTTATAATGAAAATATGGTGGGTGGCTTGATGGTAAACTCATATCTTTTCAAGTAAAATATCACAAGTTTGAGTCTTATATAGAGTAATTGGAACATGTTGGGGTTTTATAATATGGCTATTAATGGTAAATTAAAATGTCATTCAAAGGAATCTATTTTGCCATTTAATTTAGTATGTTATTTAATTAATTTTTATGATATGTTATTATGTCATCTAAAGAAATTTTTTGTGATATTTTAACGTCACTATATGCATGTTTTATGGCATGTTAGCATATCATTTAGAATTATTTTTTTGATATTTTAACATGTCATTTATTGTACTTTTTTGTGGTGTATTATCTTGTTATTTAAAGGAATTTCGATGGCGTTTTAATATGTCACTACATATATTTCTAGTGACATATTGGCATGCCATTTAAAATTTTCTTTAATGGCACTTTGGCATGTTATGTAATACATTTTTTGTAACATTTTAATGTGTCATCTAATACATTTTTTCTTGCATTTTATTAATGTCACAACAGAGATAAATTAATAATATTTATTTCTTTAGCTATACCGCTTTAAGTGATATTTTTAAAAAATATCATTAAATATAAAATTGACATTATAATACTATTTAAGTTGCACTTTCTAATATCACTAAATGTAAATTTTCTTGTAGTGATTTCTAAATATTTACTTTATCATCACAACAGAGATAAATTAATAACATTTATACCTTTAGCTACATTGCTACAAATGATACTTTTAAAAAATATCATTAAATATAAAATTACCACTATAATATTATTTAAGTTGCACTTTCTAATATCACTAAATGTAAATTTGCTTGTAGTGATTTCTAAATATTTACTTCATCATCATCATCATCATATTATTATTATTATTATGATTAGGGATAATGACAAAAACTACCCCCAGGTTTGGGATAATAACAGAAACTACCCCTCTAATTTGAGAAATTACAAACACATCCCCTAAGGTTTGTTACCGTTTAACAACGAGATCCTGCCAGTAGTCAAACAATGGTTGACTATTTTTTGGAACCAAAATACCCTTATGTTGTTTTGGGCATGTACCCATATATGTGAGGATGTAATTGTAACATAATAAACAAACAAGGGGGATCAAAGTAATAAACTAAAATGATTCTTAATCTTGCCGTTGGAAATATAATTCAGTAATTAATTAATGTAATTAACCCAATTAATTAATTAATTATATTTTTTAAATTATTTAATTAACTAAAATTAATTAATTAAAAAATTATTAATATTTTTATGCTAGACATTTATGAGATTAAAAAAATTACAGTCAACCCCTTCTAATTGCTTGAACTTTTCATATAACCTCCGGTATATTTAGTTATGTGATATATAAAATCTCCAGTATCTTAAAAACTTGCAAGCACATCCCCTATGAAGCAATATAAACATTCCAAAAGCACCAAGCATAATTATGAAAGGCGTGAGGAGGCAGGCGGAAGGCCTATTTTGAAGGCAATAGGGGAGGCGAGAGGCAGGTCGCCAAAAGGCAAACGAGGCAATACTTTACAAAAATATATAAAAAAATATTTATATAATGCAAAAATTCCAAAAATATTTTATAAATGCCAAAACAATATATGAAAAATTAAATTATATTTAAAATTTTAAAATAAAGTAACAAAAAATACTAATAAACAAAAAATAAGAAAGACAGTAAAAATTAGAAAAGAACAGCTAAAAGAAAAATATTAGAATAAAAAAGCAAAAAATAGCAAAAAGAAAATAACACTAGGAAAACAAGGCAAAAACAATAACATAAGCAAAAAATAGCCAAAAAAAGAAGAAGCAATTATATAAATTAGAAAAAACAACAAATTTTAAGTTTTGAAAAAAGGCCCCATATAAAATAAATTAAAAAGAAACAAAAACCATACAAAAAGTTATGGTTGTTAGAGAAAATAGAAAAGAAAAAAAAACAAAAAGAAGCAAAATCATACCTGGTGTGGTGACCGGCGACAGCAAACGACAGTGGCCATGATGGGACTGAGTGGTGGACAGTGAGTCAAAAAATGCTATATGCTAATATTTTTCTAAATTGAAATTAGAGTCTTTCATAAAAAACAATACCATGAATATTATATTTTAGTCAGGCAGACAAGGCGGCCTATCTTATTGGTTGAGGTGAGGTGCTTACCTTAGGGTGTTTCTTGTTTGGCGCCTGGCTTCAACAAAATGAGGTTCCTGGGGCTAGCTTGGCGACCTAAGGCGAATGTCTTTAATACCTATGGCACCAAGTAATGCACCACAAATCAAACCAAACTAACATTACAACAAACCTGTATTTACACTTACAGCAAATAAGTAGACTATTCAATTTTTCAAAATACACAGGATAAAATCATTGCAGCTAAACAATTGTTTACAAGCTGCACACAAATTATTGGGTTGGTTCTTCCCACGAAAGTGAAATATTAGCTAGTTTCAATATATAAATAAGAACATTTTTTAGCCTACAATAGCCCCTCCATCACCAACTCCAATAATTCCATTAGCAGCAACAGCACTAAATCCATCATTATCAAATGCATGCCTACACCACATACTGACAAGAATTTTCATAAGCCACTCATGAGCTGCAAGTTTTACCTTTTTTATTTTGTACATAGCAAAGTTGTATTCTTGCACATTGTAGGCTCTTGCAACATCCAAAAATATTTCTTCAACAATATTCCAGAGAATTGAAGTCTGAAATTTGATAATATGTGCCTGCAACATTTTCTATTAATTAAATGAGGCACCAATTCAGTAATTTTTCCACCAGGCCCTACAGAAAAATATTACAATTAGCATTCTGAGTAAATAAAATACTTATACAAAGAACCTTAAAACAATTTATTACATGCATAAAAGTCATATTTAACTGATATCAAAACCTAAAATATTATAGTTTGCCCCCTACCCACTAAAAATGATTACAAAAAGAACCTTAAACATTTTCTAATTGATTGAAATCTCACACTCAACTAGCATCACACTTTTAAACACTAGAATTAACCCCGTGTAAAAAAACATGTTACAAAAAGAACCTTTAAATATTTCATACATTATTGTACAAAACACAAAATCAATATTAAAGTAAAATATCATAATTACCCCCCCTATGAACTCAAAATCATTGTATAAACATCCCTCAACATCCTCAGACATTGCACTACACTCAAGTTCAATAAGCATGTAACTATAGAATATCACAAATAACATCCTATGTCCTAAAAACTATAACTAAAAAAATCTTAAATATTTTCAGAGATAACGCAGTTTAAAGCAACAACAGTACCTTCTATTTGTTCGTTATGAAAGTTTAGGATATATTTGGACTAAACTTTCAGGTAAAACTAGATTTTTATAGTCCAAAATTTCAAATTTTTGTAAATATGGCCAAATCAAACAAAATAACTACCCACATTCATTAAATCATCATGCCAAAATCATATTTAAAACAAACCTCTACTATAATGCATTCTTAAAAAATCGTAAGCATATAATCACTACAATAACCAAAAAGAACCAATTTTGCCACATTATATGAAGATTCTAAACAAAATAGACCAAAAAAAAGTGAAAAATCGAATGGGACGTTACCTTAACCACCAATTTCATTTGAACCCATCACACCATTGCTCGATAAGAACAAAATTCAATGACCACAATGCTCAACCTTCCTCACGCTACTAGCAAACAAGGATTCCTATAGGCAATCGACTATGGTGGCCCTTCATGCAACACACCTGGACTAAAGAAAGATGGGGAAGTTAAATAGGTTTTTGCGCAAAATGAAGATCTACTACCTTTTTTTTCCTTTTTTTATAGGGAGTATTCTTGTCTTTTTATTTTACATATATTTAGTTCCTTTTTCTTTTTCTTTTTTTTTTAAGAAAATAAAATAACTAAGGGGTAAGATAATCTTCTAATGATTTCCGTCATGATTTTTGAATGCAATATTTTGGGAGGGAGTTTTCTATAATTTCTCAAATTAAAGGGATAATTTTTATTATTACACCAAACCTCAGGATAATTTCTATAATTATCCCTTATTATGATAATGGTGGTGGTGGTGATGATGATGCGGAAAATTATAAGACAATCCAACATTCCAAAAGCATCCGAAAAATGTTAAACAAATGGCTACCAAACATCCAACTTACATAAAATGCGGAAAATTATTAAAAGAATGAATAAAATGAAGAATAAACTGAGCAATATTCTCTTAAACAAGAAATTTCAAACAATTACAGATAAATTTAGTGCACTTCCGAACCATTAACCATCCTTGTCAGTCTTCAGAAGCAGACGGCTCAGGTGGCTCTTCTGGAGGTGGTGGAGCTGATCCAAAATCAAGATTTGGGAAGACACCAGGTGGCCTTTCTCTGGGCTGAATAGACAGTAACTGCGAAGAATCACCAACAACATCTGCCCATCCATAATGTGGTTCCGCCCTTCAATTCAAAGTTAAAACTTTTTGTCAATTTAGTCGCAAGAAAGCACAACGTTTTTGAGGTTGAATTTGTAAGAACGTTGACTTACTCATAGTACGTCTCTTCATCTACGACAATATCCCAGCTTTCTCCAGTAGTGCTTTTGCCATACTTGTGCACTTTGCTGTCATACAAAACAAGGCTTGTCAATTTCCATTCCAACCAAAACTAAATGCTTGTCGGTCTGAAAGTGCATCTTTTACTCTTGCAATTGGGGTTAATAGGCATGAACATGCATAAAAAACTGTTGCATAGGAGCATTGTCAACCACAAATATCATAGTACATTCAAGCATGAAGAGAGCTTGTTATACCAAAGACACTTGTCTTTTATCACATACCCGTTTCCAAAGTGCTCCTCCCCCCATGTTCTTGTCCATCCTGTATTTTTTGGGAAAAAACATTAGTCGCAAAAAGTTTCAAGCAAAACCAAGCAAATATGAAGCACCTTTGCAAGTCATTTGCAGGTTTGTGAAGGAGTAAAGCCATCATCACCAACATAGATAATGATGATAACATGATTATACTATTTTCATTAGTCCTATAAATAAAATGAAGCAATGATTCATAAACATGCAGTCGGTTTCAGTAGTTCAACAATCTACCTTTACATGTTAGCTCAAAATAAAAGTAGAATTGAATTAGGCTTCAGCTTGCAAATGGTTATCTAGAATTCACATTGTCATACAAAAGAATTGATTGCGTACTTTCACCACCGGGAGATACATGCCATGTCTCCCCATGCCGTGAACCAATGCCAGCAAAAAATTTTTCCTCCCACTTGTCTCCCCACTTAGTTCCAAGTTCAGTCTCAGCCCATTTATCAGTCCTGGAGAGAGAGAAATAAAGCTTCAATAAGCCAACAGGAGACAAGTTTGAGATTCCAGCACATGATATTCTATTTGTTTCAAAACCCAATTTAAATTTTTAAGCAATTCTATGAATTGTTTGTAACATGTAAAAAACAAAAAAGGAGGACTAAAATAAAGTTCTCTTCAGCCAAAACAAATTCCAGCAATAACGAAAGCTGCATATAACTAGGAAAATATTTTAACAGAAGAATCTGAAGTGGTTGTGCCAAGACGATGACATAACACAGACCGGGCAAGGTGCTGAACCCAAGAAGAGAAAAGATGGGGAAATACCATTTTAGGACTGATCCTTTTCCATCATAATGCTCTCCCCACTTCTCCCACCAGGATTGTTCATTTAATCTGCCATACTTATGTGCCCCTTTCTCAGTCCAGCCTTTGGCATCATATTTTTCCCACCTGCATTGAAGACAATCTTAATCTATATACATTAACACACTTCCGTAGTTTTGTCGAATATTTTAGATTCTCTTACCAGTTTTCATACCAACCAGCATTTTCTGTTCCTGATTTTGCTTGTTTCTGTGCACTTCGTTCTATCCTAGCCAGATTACTGCAGTTTAAAATGGATGTAATTGTGAAGATGAGAAACCCTAAAATTATAAGTACTTTTGAGCATCTTAAGCTAGTAAAGTCCATTCAGGGTTGGGGGTTAAGGACATTCAAAGCAAGAACCTCCATTCATCCTGGTGAAGAACTTCTCGCCATGTCTCCCACCAAGAATCCCCTTCTGCATTTCTACCAGATTTTTCAACACCTGGCATACATCAAAACACTTGGAAATAAGCAGCCATGAGAGAACTAGCACTGGCAAGAGGATAAATACAATCTCTGATCCATTAAAAGAACTTTGCATGGTACGTTGCAAAAGCTGAAAAGCAAAACTGAGTTCCAGTACCTAGCTCTTTGTATCCAGTCCAATCACTTTTCTCCCACCACTGTCAAGGATATCAACAAATCCAATTAAATGCATCCACCTGGGATGATAATAAGATTATAAAAACAAAGTAGATATAAGTATCTACTTTCACATAATTATCCAAGGAAGCAGAACCTCACTATTTCAGGTAGGAAAACTGGCAAAAGTTTCTGTTACTTCAACCAAATTCTGGTCTGCTATTCAGAATTTGCGTGCAAGAAAATATGCTCAAAAGAAATGCACAAGTTATCCCAAAATGAAAAGTGACCAGTCAAAGCCTATGCCCTTTTCATAATAAAAGTTAATAATGACAACAAGAATAGTGAAAAAAGGCCCTCTTATTAAGGTGAAACAAAGCAATCTCATATTCAAGATAAAATCAACTAGTGGTGCTAATTGCCCATCAATAGTGTCTACCATACTTTAACTGAACCCTTAAGATTCAAACAGAACTCGGTCAGAAGCAAGCAATACCGCATAATTCTATCAAAACTTAGCTATTGATGGAGAGAATACTTAAGTATATCTAGCTTGGCGGCCAGCCTACGACACCTCAGACAAGAATACATGACCACAAACGACAGAGGGAAATAGAGGCAAGGATTGTCTCAAACATCAAAGCCACAAAGTTCAACCCTAAATTCTCACTTTGAGAACATGTAAACTGTCATTTAATGAGTTAACCCAATCTGAAATGTTAACATTTTCAGTTTTTCAATCTACAGAATGCAAGGTCTTTGATTGTGATGATAGATGTTCGCATCTAAAGCACATTGCTCCGAAATAAACTGAAAAACGACCAAAAATCAATCTGCATAAAAAGGGAACTCTTACATGTCATAATATTACTCTAAAATCATGTGATGGACTATAACCTGTGTTACTGATTTATCTCAAAACTATCAAGGACCAAGATAATTGAGACTATAAACTAAAACCTTCAATAATTTAGTTAAAATATTATGGCCAATTAGCAGAAACAGTCATTTCTGACATGTAGTGAAAATCAGTTTCAAATTTTTAATTTAATCATTGAAAATTCAAATGGAGAGGTGTCCAATCAGCATTCTTGCAGAAGCTCTTCTTTTCATTTTGGTGTAGTTAGAATCACCCATCATGCATGGTCAAACTGATTTTTAGATTGGACTTGTATTTTTATGCTTCTATAAATCAGAGAACAGTCACAGAACAAACATATCTTAAAGTTCAAAAAAAGAAAAACTATTTTTCACTACAAGTTTTAATCTACCCCTACAGAGTATTTTACACAACTGATATTATTTGTTGTCAGATTTGAAATTATTGAATATCTTTCTCAATAACATTGGGATTTAACAGAATATAGGACATCAAATGAGCTCAAATTTCCAAAGCTTCCACTATTTTCCTTTTTAATCTTTGACACCCAACCACCAACACATGCGCAAAATGCTCTGTCTAATTGCATGCACACAAACACCTAAGCCCAGGCGTGGAACTTAACTAAGAGATTTCTCATTTCTCATGCAAGAAGCATCTGCAGTGTGAACTGAAAACACAAAATCATAAAAGAATATGTCACAATCATTTTTCTAACAACTTCAATATACAATTGAAAAGAGAATATAAAGAGTTCCTAAGGAACACAGGCAGATTTGGAGAGTCTCATTCTTCTGTGGATTAGTTCACACAGAACTTTTCCATGATGAGATGGATTTCCAAGTCACAATCAATAAAAACATTGTATGTAATATGTATATACCGTTTCTTTCCATTCTGAAGTGCCATCAGGACTCTGACCACCCATCCTAGTCCATCTACATCTGTAACCATTATCTCCAAGATCTTCTCCACTTTCACGGTACCAGGAACTGCCATCTTCATTAGTACCGGACTCGTTTACATTTTCATTTAATAAACTGATGCCCCAGTCTTTCTCATTTGCAATACCAGTATCTACAGAGCATAAAGCATCAAGTGTGACATATATCATCAAGCAACATACAAGAAGTCAATCACTACCATTACTATATGAATCTATAACAAATTGAATTAGACAGTAATAATGCAGAGCTTATCTGAATAAAATTTTATATAATGGCTATGCAAGCACAGGAACTCGAGATGCATCACCTCGTTTAGGGGGAGAATCACGGGACTGAGGACCTGAATTTCTTGTGGTGCAACGGGAGAAGAATTTTTCTTGTTTGGAAACAAAACGAGATCTGCAATACCAAAAGTACTTGTAAATGTCACAAACTTCAATCCAGCTGATATTCTTATTCCATTTTGATATTATTAGAGGTGAATATATTGACTTTGCAACAAAATGAGTTTCCTCTTTCTAATAAAACTCATACCAATATAATTTGCATTTGCACAAGGGGTTTGTTAAATGAAAATTCTATTACCATCAAGAAACCATACAATATATGCATCACTACATGTCAAAAACACTCAATAGCTACAAATACAAAGCTCTCATCCCATCCAGCTTTATCCCTTCCACAGCACAACATATGACAGCTAAAGGCATTGTTCTTAAGTATGTAAGATAAGGGAACTTTTTGACAGAGTTTTTCTCTGACGAGGTCTTCAATGTTTCAATATTTGGATCCCAAAATCAATATGTCACTGGTACCATATCCATTTCCTCCATGTTTGCTAGATTTTAACTCCCATCTCCACCCCAGCTACACCAGCATGAATGTAACAATATTGGAGCT
>JACGDI010005642.1:326824-371888 GCA_014898725.1 Jacaranda copaia | reverse complement strand
TATGTTAAAGCCACCAACATGCTCCTTGAAAAATATTTTCAATTGGCTCAAAAGATTTTAGCAAAATATTTATGTAAGACTCTTGGATCATAAGCTATTATTATGTTTGTTCATGCCGTCAAACAATTTTATTTTTGACAAATTCTGGTGTTATCAATATATTTTATGCTATTAAGTATTATATAAAACTTTTCAAACAAACTTATCAAATTGTTTTGTAGAAAAATTTAAGTTAGTTGGTTAATAGTCGTACTAGAATAATAATTTTGAAGCAAAATAAAAAAGAATATAATAAGTGCCTATTTATACAGGAATAAGTAATTTAGGTCATTATTGAATTAAAATGCAATATTATTGGACCATGGTATTGATTATAACTATTATATTTGGAAGTGAATTTTAAGGACATGAATCTAAAATTATTGTCACGTGAAATGCACAAATTTATTTTAACTATTAGATTGTATTCTATAAAATTTCTATTAATTTTTTTAAATTGGATTTTGTGTTTAATATTTGTAATATCTATAGAAAATATAAATATTTAAAGAACAATTATATTAAATATAATAAATTTTTAAATTTAAAATTATCATTCGATGCAGCCCACGGAATAAAAGCTGGTGAAATAATGAGTATTATGCACGTCAATGATTATAAAATTAAATGTTGATGACATTAAGTACAATCTATGTATCCCATTTGGTATTAGGCAGTACCCACTTAGCAAAAAGAGTTGGGTGGTCTAGAAAAAGGTGAATTGTAATAATTTAGGCAATCAAAATAGTACTAAATAATAAATACGAAGAAACAAGATGGAATCTGGGGCTTGGCTTGTGCTTGATGATTGCTCCTTGTTTGTTACCAAAACAACCAAAGCGTTTTTGGAAGAAGGAGCGGCGTGAAATGGAAGGCAACTCAAACTGCTAAATCATTATTGTACCAACCAAACACACTGTAGTGCGATTTCAAGGCAAGGAAACACACACTACCTCTTTCATACCGAGAGTATTTATTGCTTTCACGTGCCCTAGGAATTTGTAATATATTACTTTTAAAATATTTTTTTTAAATTATTCAAATAAAGTAAAATTTGAAAAATTTTGCATGATTAACTATATATATATATATTTTTTCAATACAGTAACACAAATGCACATAAAGGTTTCGTAAGAATTAGTTAAGTGATCTTTGATTTAATAGTATAAATCTCACGCATAAAGTGTGATTTAGAATTCACGGATTTTGACTTGTTTGGGTATAAAATAAAAAAGAGTTCATTAAAAGTCAAAGTTCGGGCCTCACACATCTATATTATTATATACAGTGCAATATTGTGGGACCATAATTATACAATTTTGATTCTAATTATGTAATTTTGGCCAAATAATATTTTTTTAGAATTTTGAGTTTTTTAATATAATTAAAAAATTTAATTAGTTGTTTATTATTATCTCCAACCAATATGATTGTATCTTATCTCTAGTTTTTTTTCATTCGAAATTCAAAATATATTTAATAATATTTCATAATTTGTATTGAAGAGCTAAAAGTTTGAGGAATGAATCATTATAAATTAACTAATATGTTAGAGCTCAATTTATTAAAATCTTTAAAATTTTAATTATTTTTGCAATAATATTTTTAGATAAAACTATATATAGAATATAATAAATAATTTAATTTGAAGAATATTTCAAATATAAAAAGTTACCTTTTGCAACAACTATAAACACTTAACTTTATTTTTATATTGTTAATTTAAATCATTTTAATTTTTTTACAATATAATAGAGAACTCATTTTCAATTATTTGAAATAAGTTCTTTTATATGGAACATATATACTTGATATAATTGAAATTTTTTAAAAGCTAGATAAATGACTACTTAAATAGCAAATAATATCATATTTTTATTTTTTAATATATTTAGTTAAACAATTTTATAATTATATCGCCTACTTTATTTTAATATTTTTTGTTTATAATAATTCATAAAAAATATTTTGACATGAATTAATATATCAAAACAAAAAAATTTGATTGAAAGTAAATCTTCGTTCAATTATCTGTACATATCTATATATTTATAAAAGAAACTTATATATAAGAGAGTGATATTTTATCTTGAAATTGAATATAGAAAATTTACTTATTATTTTATTCATGTGCATAATATACATTATTTGATAATTTAAAAATAATAAAATAACTACACGTGTAAATAAATTTTACTAATCATAATTATATATAATACTAAGAGATATTTTAGTTTATAAAAATTGCACGTCACAAGCTACGTAGTGAATTAGTTATCAAATAATAACTTGATGTCAGATATTTTTTTCATAAAGAAAGTATAAAGAGGTTTACATATTTACTCGAACAAAAATCAGTCAACATTTAAAAATATCAAATGTCACGAAAATTGTAACTATAACTTCCACATCATTAAAAAAATCATATAAAAAAAACTTATATTTTAAAAAAATTGTTTGCATACTTATCAAATCAAAATATGTATGTATAAATATATATCTAACTTAAAAAGAAAATTTAGTTAAATATTCTGCTCTACTTTTATTTTCTTAATTCTCACTTATTTTTTAAAAAATTATATCATTTTAAATTTTTTTGTATAATTTATAGAGTTAGAGTTAGCAATTCTTTATATTCCACAATTTATTTAAGTACAAACTATCTTCAAACATAGTATCTTTAAATTAAAATATTATTTTATTTAATTAATAATAAATTTTATTTTTTAAATACTAAAAATAATTATAATTCATTTTTAATTATATAAAATAAAATAAATATTATTATAAAATAAATTATTTCAATATTAAAATTCTTTTCAATACATCGCACCCACACATGCTAATTCAAATATAAAAACTATGTTATTAAATTAATTAATCACTTAGCATGATTAACCTTGAACCACAAAAACGTTAAAACTGGTAATCATCGACCCTCCGGTGGGGTGGGCAGCGGGGCCAGCGATGGACCACCAACACGACAGCCTCCAAAGCGTGGTTTTAGAATTAGATTTCCTCTATATATATATATATGATATATCTATCAACCACTCCTTTTTAATTGACAGGAGGACTTTCCCACTAGATTATCCCAATATACGGGGGCCCCACTTTATTTTGTACTCCAGGTGTCAGCACCAGGTGAGTGGATGACTCAGCCTGATATTTGGATAAGCTGAAAAAATTGTGGACGCATACGTGTCAGGCTGGATATGACGCGGCGTTCCTGGTGAAAAAGAGCGCCAGGTGGATGTGGATCCTCAGCAGCCCAAGACATTGCTGCCTTTGAACGAGGAAACACAAAAGGTGACTCATCTTTTATTCTCTACGCGACGCAGTTAGGATAAGATTAAGGTCGGGTCAAATTCACACCCTTATCCATTTGGGCACAATCAGAGCTATGCTTTTTCCACAAAATTTGGCTACGCTTTGTTCTCTTGATTGATGGCAATCTTTCCTTGCGTAACGAAATAAGCCACAACTTTCCAATAATAATTCTCCCCAATCTTTCATTCCATTAATTACGTATCAAATAAGAATAAGAAATCGTGGTGGATAGCATATAATTCTTTCGATCCCTATATCAAACGAAAAGCAAAATTACATAGGCTATGTTTGGTTACATGGAAGAATGTAATCAAATATTTATTTTTCTTTTCTTCCAAAATAAATTTTTAAAATAATGAGATTATCATTGCAATTTAACTGACAAATAATTAAAAATCTCATATTTTTTATATCACAATCATTACCAATCACATATATGTACTGTTACATATCACAATATTTTATTACTATATCGTAATAAAAATACTACTAAAATTCAATTATATCCTCAAAATCCAACAAAAAGGCATTGATTTGACTGATACAAAAGAATTTGTTTCCTCCCAATACATAAACCAATATACCAAATTTTCTCAAAATAATTTTCTTACTATTCCCCAATCATAAACAAATATATATTACATTCCCCAATACAAATTTCATATTCCCCAACCCCACTCCCAAAACTCATTCTCCCAAAACATATAATCCAAAACACATAATTTGTAAACAAACATTACCATAATCTCTCCTTAATCTCATCAACCTTCAATCACCACTATTAGCAATTTAATTTATGGTATCAAACACAGCCTAAGAGACTCAGAGCGCAAAACTTAATTTCAGAGTGCAAATTTAAAACAATAAAAGTTCAGCCATCAGTATCCATTATTGTTTTGTCCAGACAAAAAAAACGTCAATTGGTTCAAAGCTCGTCCCTGTAGTGGCATCTGGCCGGCAAAGGAAAATAACAAAAAGATTCGGACGCTTTTCCCAGACAGGAAAACTTTTCTCCCACACCAAACAAGACAAACATATTAAGACCATTAAACTCAAATGGATAGAATATGTATATTGTGCCTCCATGTGCTACAAGTTAATAACAGCCAATCCAACTTGCATAGAAAAGCCAACGGCCCATGACTATACATACAACACATATGCTGGTAAAGATGGAAATAGGAGATAAGTAATTTTTTCAAAAAGAAGAATGGAAGAAAATTCCATCTTACAAATTGGAGCAATGCCAAAAAAATGCGATAAGGTCTTCAATCACCAGCAGAACTTCACAGTATTTGATTAGTCTCAGCAAGATTGGGTTTCTAAAAATTTCCACCAGTAACTGAGATCAGAAAAAAGGCTAAATCTAGAAAGGAAAACTAGATAAGTCATGAGGAGGAAAAATGGGGTGAATTTGCATTTACCACTTCGTTTATTTTCATTTTCTAGAAAGATAAGGTTTTATTGATTCCACAACTACCTGCATGAAGAGAACGAAAAATCATGGCAACCAAGCTCTAGCAACATATGATATTGTGATGAAGTCTAGCAACCAAAATTAGAAACTCTCAATCAATCTAACATGGTGTTTAGATTGTAAGATTTCCGAGCTAAGTATTTCAAACCAATCCATTACACTTGTTTGGATAATTTTGAGTTACTTTAGTTTTCAAATTCTTTAGCACCCATTTTGATTTATTTTTCAATCATAATTATGGAGCCACAATCCTAAAATTAGAGTGATCGAAAATCCTAAGCTCCAAATAATTTCTTTAGACTCAAATCCTTCAATCCAAACACAACCTTACATCAATTTAGTTGTGTTTCATATTAAAACATGCTTACAGGCCGGCATAACCTGAATCTGAAATTTAGACAGGCAAGCTGACACGGAATGTATATACTATGGACTGCCTATTGCATAGAAGATGAGCAACTTACCCTTCCATCATAAGACAATGATGCAAATATCCATGGCTCCCGAGAACTCCAAGCTAGACCTGTATAGGGTGTAAGAAATCAAGTTGAATGCAGAGGGACAGCTGAAAGAGAATCAGAGGTTGCATCAAAGTTACCATAAACACTGTCCTCATAGTCATTGTAGGAATTGAGCAATGGCTCTATTGTTTGAGTTGGTGACTCCGCCAAACTAGCAAAAAATAGATGTAATTAACATCAATATCCAACAATGCTTGAGGTAACTCATTGCAACTAGTAAAATAAACTACAGACCTATCTGGTGCCAAGTCATCACGGCTTGGATGAGAGGCCAACCACAAATTGACAGCAGAGTCAGTTCCAGCACTCTACAAAAGCTTTGGCGTCATCAGAAAAATATCAATGACCAGAAGAGAAACAATTCTCACTTATTGTGAACGCCAAGTAATAGAAGACAGCATGTTTGGAGAACAGTTAACATACTGAGGACTATAAGTATTTTGTCAAGTTTCTTTTGGGTCATCAATCTGCTGAGCAGGAGTAATAAAAATTTTTAGGAATTCGTTTTTGAGAAAAAGTTTTGGAATTCAAGGGTGTAAAGTTTTACTCAGGTATAGGGAGATGGAGGGAAAGTAGATGGAGGAAGGTCAGAAATACCAGAATCAGACCCTCATACTCAGGATTGCATTTAACAGTCCATGTCCTATCAACAATAACACAGCCATTAATTCTCAAATAATCAAACTGATAATTGATAATTTAAGGATCTTAGTCAAACAGCAATGATACATAAAATGACAAATATAAATGCAAGAAACATGAAAGAAATTCTCAAAGGGACTGCTGACATAGTAACAAGCCTGTAACAGAAAAAAGGAAAGGTAATACAAGAAGTCAAGAACACAACCATATGAAATATATTAGATTAAGCCTTAAGGAAGGCAAAAAGATAATCAAGGTCAAAGAATTGTTGAAAAAACTTTACCAGTGTGAATGGCCCGGAAGATCTGCAACTGGAAACTTCAGCTTTCTAAGGTCCCATATATGAATGCCTGACTCATCTTCAGCAGTTACCTGATATATGTCAACCAGCACTCATAAGTTCATATTTTGAAGAGAGGTGCATTCAGGGTAAATGAAGAATGTAAGAGACAATGATTTCTACACTACAGTACGTGCACACAAGTTTCCCATCCATGCTATTCCAACTTTATACTTTGACGCCTAAAAGTAGCCAAGACTAAGGTAAAATGAGCTACAGCTTTAGCATCTGGGTTTTGCATACCCGAAGGTTTAGTCATCTCATTCCATAATAAAAATGATACATCAACGAAGAGGGGGGGCGGGGGGGGAGTGGAATTTGAAGATATACTCAATGTGCCTTGACCACGTAGAATTAGACTAACTAGCTACAATTGCCCCACTCTCAACAGACCTTCTCTTATTGGCTTCTACAAATTGGGAGCAAATCACTCCTGTTAATATTAATCATTGATCTTGACAGAGTATCCTTTACTAGAAAGTTACACCTTAAGCTAATGAAAACAAAAAAGTTGAAAAACAAAATACAAAGAAAATGTCCAACAAACCCATATAGCCTTTTCTCTGTCTATGTTGTGCCATCTCTTCCATTTTTCCATTCAGATGCACGACAAGTAAAGCACACCACAATTTCTACCACTCCTGTCTCCAAAACCACATGGTAATTGTCAACCGCAAAACCACCGCAGTTGAGGTCCTCCAACCTAACCACCAAAAAGCCACTGCTCCAACCCTCACCCAATAACAATTGGTTCGACAAACCAAGAATAAATTGCAACTTCCTTTTCATCCAATTTGATGTTCTTGCGCTTGGTGAAAGCCTGCCATGTGCAGATTTTTGAGATTTGTTCACCTTTGGTATCCCACTATTTCTTCTTTAGCTATTATCTCACCGGCACACGTGTGTTTATGCTTGTATGCTTGATTAAAAGAAATTTTGCCATTGCTATGTAGGTGGGAAATGTTACAGTGGTTCATGGGATTGCTGATAGTTGAATAGGTGGAGGTGTTGACAACAGATGGGTACATCATAGTCCCTATGACAAATTTGTAATTAAATAAAAAGGGGAGGATAGTATGCAAGTGACTTAATATTTCACAAGAAAAGAGAAATCATATTAACAGACAAATGAACATTGAAATATTATTGCAGGAAAAACATTCACCAAGTTTGCAGCATACTTACAAGCATGTACCTCTTTTTCATGTCATAGTCGACATTACGTACATGTGCATGCTCAATTGAATCGGTCTTCCTGCAAGCACATAAATTTTGACTGTCATGGTCACAATTGAAATGAATTTTTCAATTAAAGACCCAAAGTATCAACATGAACCAACTAGGCCTTCTTGGGGACTTTTTGAAGTTATCTTGCCAGGACCTAAAGCTTCTGAAGAACCAGTACAAAAATGGCATAGATGCAATAAATGTGGATTTAAGAAGCATTAGCACATTGGACATTGAGCAGGTAAGAAGTGCAAGCACATCCATGGCAATAGGCACAAAGGGCACAAACGCAAGCAGAAACTGTGAATGGTAATGTTACGTAGAAACAAAGATTTGAAAAACCACAACCATAAAAAATCTCAAAAGTTGTTGCTCAACTATGAAGATAAAAAAAGGTTTTAAGTAATTTATTACTCAACAAATATACAGATATGTGGAATTAAATTTAACATACTTCATCGTCCTCAAATCCCATAGTTGAACTGATGAATCACATGTTAAAGAAATATTATTGGAGTCGTGAGGATCCCATGCTCCACCAGTTAAATAATGAAGCATGCCAGCTGATTCTTGTGATTGTACCTAGATTACATAGCAAGACCTGAATAAGTATTATCCCAATAAATCAAAAGCTACAAGATCATTATGTGGATTAAGGTCCCTGTTTCAAAGACTAAATTTCATCACCCACTGAGAACATCAAGATGCAACATGAAAACAAATAGAAGGTAGGAAAAAAGGCATGTAGCCTACTGATATTTAACTTTAACAACAAGGCGAGATGATGAATAACGAACAAAACATGCTAATTGATTCAGAAAAATACAATGAGCTTTCTCCTAATTAGTAACACAGTATTAAGATTAATGGAAATGGAGAAGGAATCTAATTTAACTGGTGGAAAACAGAAAACCGTGAATGAAAAATACACCTATGATGATGAAAGTTCAAATCAAATAGTCCCAGCACGAACAAATTAACTTTCATATACTCCCAAATATTCAAATTGGATAAGAAATTTAATTTTCAAAATCACAAATCACTATCAGGAGATATTTACTCTCAAAAAGTGAGCATTGCAAAATCACTAGACTAGTAGACTAAAACTTGAGGACTCAAGGATTTGCTTAACAAGTTGATAGTGTCACAGTCAAGCACTGTGAAATAATTGTTTAACCACCATAAAAATATAACAAATTATGGAAAAGGACAGTCAAGTTTCAGGATGATTTTTCAGAAAACAGAAGAGCTAATCAAATTTTAGATCCAAGTAGGTAATAGGATAACTCAGATACAAGTGATCCATTAACAGAATTATCTTTATATATTGGCTCTATATCACCAACATACTTCAAAAAATATGTGAGAACTTAAGCATGATGATCCATTAGCTCAGGCCACATATGTAAGAAGGCCAATAAATCCCTTCTGCAATTTTCAAACCATTCGCAGCTTTTCAATCCGTGCTGACAGTTTCTTAATCTACCAGCAGCTTGGGCTTATAGCAAAAAAGGTGGTAGGGTTCAACACTTAAGTGTTTCTGTTGCATGTAAGCATGTCCAGAAAGCTAGTTCTCCAAGCACCTCTGATACCATAATATGGATTATTTTCTATCTTTATCCCTCCCAACATTTATTCAAAGTCAAAAAAGCATGATGCTTTAAGTCAACCAATTTCTATAGAAAAGGATGGTGAAGTAAAATATAGAAATATGGATAGCTAAAGTGGAAAAGTGCAGTCCATAGGATCATGTCTATGTCATGACATAATTAAATGTCTGAAGCAATTTAATACCTGGGCAGTCTTCTTTGAAGTATCTAAGCTCCAGAGAAAGAGATTCTGTTCATCAATACTAACCAGCTTGTCATGCCTTCCGGTAGGCCACCAGAGTACACTAAAAAGAGCATGCAGTATCATTCAGTATACAAGCACATCAGTAATGCTTGAAAATAATGGAATGCCTTCAACAGAATAAATTTTTTATTGTATCCAGAGAACAGCATGAATCCAAGGAGTTAAAAGTGAAAATACTAAACTTATTGTGCAGAGCTGATTTCACATGAAAATGCCAAAAGACATATTAAAACTCGCCATCTAAAGCATGATTATTACAAAAAGTCCCCCTATCTTTCCCTTTTTGTCATGAGGCAAAAGTCAAATTATTGTGATTCCTAATCTATTTGGGGTGAAAAATTTACTATTCAATATGAAAAGGTCACATGGGAAGACAGCTTGTTGACAAGGGTGCCTACTGCATCACATATCTAATCCAAGACTGCTTTCATGTTGATAATTTCATCAAAATTGCAAACACATGTAAAGTTTTTGTCTAACCTAATTACAACAACTTTTTTCATAGACTAGCAAACTCCCATGAAGCAAAAGTCTTCTTCCTGAACAGATTCAATTTTTTGAAACCCAAGGAAAGTAAAATCATGCATAATTAACCAGGAAGTTTCCTACAAATTGCAAAACTAATGAAGCCTTCAGAAGCTAATTAGTAAAATAATTGGCAGAGCACCTTGAAGTTCAGCAATTTTTGTGACATATCTAAAACTGAAAGCATGCCTCTGGAGTCCAAAATGCATTTGTCCAGAGAGTAATAACCATATGTATCTACATCTTCTGAAGTATATAATTATTTCTCACTAAGTAATGGACATTAAATACAATTGATGTATTACTTCAGCTTCACTTCACAGTGTATCCATAAAACAATCTCACCATCTTATCTTGCCAGTGTGCCCATCCAGAGAAGCAACACTTTCCAATTGAGGAGAACTCAGCTGGCCATACAATTCAGGGATTTGCCATACTGCAGCCCCATATGTCTCACCTTCAAAACAAAATAACAGTTAACAGTTAACAGAATACAATACTTCAGTAACATGAAACTAAATTTCCAATCAAGTTAATAACTAAAGGCCCGTTTGGTTTCATTTTCTGGAGCCATTTTCATTTTCTAGTGAAAATGTATAGTGAAAAGTTAGTTAGAAAAAGTGTTTTTGAAAATGAGTTGTATTTTAAATGTGTTGTTTAAAATTGTAGGTTTATGTAGTTGTGAAAATGAGATGTATTTGTATATTGGGTGTTTTTTTTTTGTGTAGTTTTTGAATTTGAATTGATGATGTGATGTGATTGTTTGAAAAAATAATATTATAATTTAAATTTGAATTTATAATATTTTTGTGGTGAATGGTGCATGAGAAATATTGGAAAGATAAAAAATGATTAAGGTAATGACAGGGGATGAGAAAGGGATGAAAATGGAGAGAGAATATAATAAAGAATGTTTTGAAAATGAAAATGTTTGAGAAAATGGTGTAGATAGTGATACTTCTCTATTTTGATTTTGAGGAGAAAATAAAAATGGGGTTTGAAAATGAAAACAAGCGGTAGGAGCGTTCATTCAATACGAACTGAACCAAACCGAAATTACCCAAATTTCAGTACACTAAAATATTGTACTGAATATTGAATCAAACTATTTGGTTCGGTTTAGTTAAAACCGAATTTTTTTTCGGTTTAGTTCTATTGAAAACAGAAATACCGAAATTTTCAATTTTTAATATTAATATTATATATATTAATGTATATATTACCGAATTGTACACACCCCTAACACACGGGGCGTAAAAGAAAAGGTTTTAGATTTATTTTCATGCGTAAACTCTAGAATTAGAAAATCTACATTGAACATTCTAAAATTTCTTAATAAATATTAAAAAGTAACAAATAGCATCACTGAATTTCGCCCTAAATATAGACCAGAAGTCCAAACAAAAACAACCAAGTCTAGGAGTGTAAACACATGTCGAGCCCAGAACACAGTCATCAAGCTCTCTTTGAATTCCTTATCATGCGTCAAACTATTGTTTGAGCTTGGTTTGATAATTTAGCGAATCAATTTGAAATGAGACTCAATCAATCCAAAAGGCTCAAGTATCTTGATAATGTCTTGCATGTGATATCATTTTGAGGTTGAGCAAGCTTCAAAAATTAAAGAATGATAAACCGTGTTCGAGATTGGTTTGATAAGTTAGATTAGCCATTTATCTCCAGCCGAATTCAAGCACTTGGATTGCTTTTGAGCCTAACTACATTTCACCTTGAAACAACTGGATGAATTAAGAATACTGTTATTTGAAACTCTGAAACTGAAGTTTACGGAATTTACCAGAACAAAACACGGTAGAGAAAATTCGTTGGTCAAAAGGACAAGACGCGAGATCCCAGATTTCATTCGGATGCGAAAACAAACCCTCGCAGATCAATTCAGTGCCGCCTGACGAAAGCCTTATCAAATGCACCTGAAAATCCACACCACATTAAGATCAAACAACAACACACACTACACCCCCGTAAATTAATCCCCAGTAGTAACTCGAAACAACCTCGTTTTCTTCTTTGAGGCTCAGAGTACCGGTGAGGAAACTGGTGTGATCTGCATCCGCTTTCACATCCGAAATGCATCTCGCCTGGTGTTATCATATTCACTTCAGATTCTCATTTTCTTTCCCATTGAAATTAGGGTTTATGAATTTCAGAAAATTCAAAAAAATTGACCTGATATTTGAGACCATAGCCAATGCCTGTTGATCCACCTTGCATTTTCGGTATCAGCTAATTTCAAACTCTTCTCCAAAATAATATGTCAGCCAGAAATTAGACCTGGATTAGAATTGGTATTGTATAAATTGGGTCAGCAAACATGGGCAAATCCCAAATCAAGGTTGAACTTCGATTTAATTGCTATTTTGAGCCCAAATTTGACATGCTTGTGTTTTTAATAAGCAATGACTAGAAATGTAGGTGACATAGGACCATTTGCTAATGATTTGAACTTTTGATTCGATAAAAGTTCATATTAGATTAAATTTTTTAAAATTTGAGCTCGTCAATTCAACGAATTAAATCAAATTCAATAATATTTAATTTAAAATATTCATGAATCTAAACGAATTTTTTTATTATATATAATTATAATATAGATCTATATAATAAAATTTATAAAAATAAGAATAATAATAATAATAATTTAATTTTTTATTTTTAGAAAAATATAGAAAAAAATTATTCAAAAAATTTATAATTATAAATTTTATTTTGAATTTAAATAAGCTCTAATTAATTCAAATCTATACGAACTTGAACTCAAACTCGTGAATTAATAAACGAGTCAAGTTTGAACTTACTAGATTTGAGTTCGATTCGATTCATTTACACCCCTAGTAATGGCATGTTGTAATGGCCCATTAGTTCCAATATTTATTCACTTCGAATATTTTCTTATTTTAATTTATCAGATATATGCTAAATGTATATGATTTCACATTAAATATTTTTATAACATATTTACAAAGTGGAATTAAAGAAATATAAAATGAAATACAAGATCCAATGGGATATTTTTTCTACTTCTAAGGTGTTTGTTAATTCATTATTTTTTAAGTTAATTAATCGGTGAAATTTAATTTGGGCAGAGATGGTCTCATCTTGGTGCTAGCAAGCGAGATGGTGGTTTGGGCATCCATGATTTGCGATCATTTAATTTGGCAATGCTTGCTAAACAAACCTGGCGTCTGCTTAACCATCCAAATTCATGATTTCACATAGTTTTCAAGGCGAAATATCTTTCTGATTGTGATGTTTCCCACGCTTCCCTCGGGACTAATCCCTCCTCTTGGAGAAGAATATGGAGTTTTCTGCATCTATTTAGGGCAGGTTTGCGATGGCGTGTTGGGAACGGGTTCAGTATTTGCATTTGGCATGATGAGTGGCTCCATTGTCAACCTTCTTTTCGTGTCTTCTCTCCACCGAACCCGCTAACGCTAGATTCTGATGCTATTCTACGAATTCCTCTCGGCAGCATGGATAACAACAATGAGGTTATTTGGCATCAGGAAAGTTCTCGGTGAAATCTGCTTATTACCTTGCAATTACTCTTATCACATCAACAACAGACTTTGAGAAGAGATTCCAGTAGCTCTTCGGTTCAATTTGATTTCAGTTTTCTTTGGAAGCTAAAGTC
Organism: Jacaranda copaia; assembly: GCA_014898725.1. NCBI lineage: Eukaryota > Viridiplantae > Streptophyta > Magnoliopsida > Lamiales > Bignoniaceae > Jacaranda > Jacaranda copaia. The sequence goes on along the minus strand of JACGDI010005642.1, from coordinate 358,281 downwards.
CCCCCAAGGTGCAACGCTTTGTGTGGCGAGCTGCACGTCATCTGCTTCCCACGAATGATGTTTTATGCCACAAGAAAATTATTCCCCAGCCTTTCTGTGACATTTGCGACAATAATATGGAAGAGGCCTTCCATTGTTTACTTCATTGCCACTTCGCAAGGTAGGTATCGGCCGTTTCTAATCTTTCTTTTGCTATGGTGTATGAATCGGCAAAATCTGTATTGGATTGGTTTGTAAAGGCTCATTAAGTTGTTGACAATACTGCGTTCAAATTCTTTCTTGTTTGCTATTGGTTCATCTGGTTTCATAGAAATCATTCCAATTTTAAGAGAGGTCACCAATCGCCCCTGTAGGTTATTGTTTCTGCTGGAAATTTGATTGCTTGGTTCCATCTGGCTCAACAATCAACCTCGTTCAGACACTTGAACAGCATTGTATCATCTTTGGGAAGCACATGCCCAGTCTCATGTTAAAATTAATTTTGATGCTGTTGTCTTCAAAGATATTCATTTGATAGGCGTGGGAGTAGTTGCTGATGATCTTGAGGTCAATGTATTGCTTAGTTCTCTCGGCTTGTTCCCAATTGTGTTGAGGCTGAAGCTACGGGGGCTATAGTTACTAAGTTTGCCTGCGAATTGTGTTCTCGGTTTTCTTGGGACTCGGTGTGCATTGAAGGAGATTATATAGCGGTGATCAGTGCTCTTTGAGATTTCAACTCTAATTTATCATGAACATATCATATCTGATGCCAAGCAGAATCATCATTCTATTGATTTTGCTTCCTTCCATCTTGTTAGTTGGAGTGCGAACCAATGTGTCCATCATTTAGTTCATATGACAAATCTTTTTCATGCTTCAAATTATTTTGATTCAATTGTAATTATTGATGCATTATTTTTTGATTAAAAATAAAATTACTTCCTTTTTATCTAAAAATATAATAATAATTGGTGAAATTTTCATTAGTAAAGTGAAGTCAACGTGTGAACCCACTTCAATTTGTTTGTTTATTCCTTAAATATGCGAAGTTCTTAAAATCAGCTAAAATTTTAATACAGAACATTTTACTGCAAGAAGTGAAAAAAGAGAATTAAACTCCATAATCCAAAAATAGGATTACCACCTTGGAGTCAAGTTTGCCCAATTCCTAGTATACTTATGCACGCTGTTGCCTTTATATTTATATTTATTATTATTAGTCCAACTTAGAGCCAAACATTGATCAACCCAACATTTCTAAGCTAAAGAATACCATGTTACAAAAAGAAACAAATATAGCACTACAAAACACTTTTAATCCTTTATTTCATTTTATATTTCATTTAATATTTTAATATATTATATATGTCAAGTATATCTAATTCTTAATTAATTATTTTTATAAAAAAATATTTAATATACGTATCATATATTTATACAATGAAATAAAAAAATTAAATATAAATTGACATAGTTGATCTTAACCACGAAGTGAAACAAAGTTCTTGTAAAGTCTTCATTGTTTCCGAAATCCTCAACATATTTGATTTTTATCCAAAAAGAGAAAAAAGATTAAAATCAAATATTCTCTCCACAATCACAAACAAATAAAAAGTGAGGTATGACTCCACAATGAAATCAATGCTCAAAACCGAAAAGAAGGGGAAAAAATTACAAAAAAGATGCTCACCAAACTTACAAAAATCTATTAATAAGTTTCTTGCTGACAACCAAAACAGTAAAATTTTACAACTTCTGCCTCAGTCCGACATGAACAGACAAATTAACAAACTAAATACATGTCCTACTGAAGAGTTCTACATGCTACAGAGAGTTTGAACCATATATAAAATCAAGATTCTGACAGGAAAGCAAGCATTTTTTCAGATTCAATGATACCCATCAATGACTCACAGTTTAGGGGAAAAGATGGCAAAAATTATCAGCAGCTAGCTGAATCCCTCTGAATTCTTGAGATTTCAATTTCCAAATTTCAGTTCAAGCATGCATTATCAAACAGTGGCTTCTTCAACCGATTCTTCAAAGATATATCAGGCACTTCTTAAGAGAGTTCAAAAATCTTGGGTCGTTTTCTCGGGTTCTGTTTCCTCAATCCCTAGCATGAAGAATCTCTTACAGCATCCTCAGACTCCAACTTCATAGATCGTGAGCCAGCTTTACAATCTTGTCCACTAATCTTATTTTCTTTGTTTTCATCATCCTCATCACTGCCATCTTCAGCTTCTGACTTGCTGCTGCTTTCTGACAAAGGGATCGCCAGTTGATAACCAGCTATTACAGACTCTGCAGCAGCAACACCCAGCATCAGATCTGGTAAACAAATGCATCATTAGAACAACTCTAAGAAATGATACACTGAGTAAGAGATTAAAAAGAGCCGCAATTACCATTTCCATGTATTCAGATTCTTTCCAACTGAGCACTTCTATGTCATAATTATCAGGATTGTCCTGTATTTAGTAAAGAGCAGGATCATACTTTAAGTTCAAGAAACTATGACAAAAACTCATAGCTAGAGTCAGCATATTTTATACCTTTGCTTCATGCAGCAGCTTTTTGTTCGACTCTGATATAACACCTAAAAAATCCTTCGCTTTCCCCAAAACTACAAGCAACAAAAGGATCCCCCCAGCATTGAGCAATCAAATAATTCAGGCACTTCTTGGTATGCAGCCATAGCTGAATTCACACATAGTCATTAAAGATGCCATAAAATACTAAAACGGGTGTGAACTAATCATAATAAGTATACTAACTCAAGATGGGCTCTGTAGAAACCTGAAGCACCAGCCCCATCACCACCCTACAAATAGTGCTCCACATTCAAAGGTAAATCTCGAGAAAATAATTCAATTCAAAAGAAAACCATTCTTTCACATTTTCACTCACTGGTCGTAAAGCCATTAGGTTAAGAACTTTTACCTCTAATGGAGGATCTTTTCTTGGGGATTAAGGGTGGAAAAATAGAAACACTTTCCCAAAACGAGCACCTTGATATTAAAGTGCGAACAAATACATTTTCAAACATATAATCATACCAAAGTATATAGATATATGGAACTCAAGATAACTCAAGATCAAAGCTATAGTAACTTACTCCTATGGCATGTCTAAGCTCTCATTTTCAACATAATTGGCGCGCGGTCAAAGATTTATGCCCATCTCACAAACGTCGAAGTACAGGCCTCAAATTATGGAAGTTCCACTACAGAAGCAAATCTTATGCAATCAAGAATTGGATTTTTAGAAAATTGCAAGAACTGGTCAAATAGCTAACGGCAACTCCTATGCCATCGAAGCCCACAATCAAGTATCTTTTCAAATTCTTCCAGAGCTGCACTCCATGAGTGCTAAAGTTCCACAAAAGAAACACAAAAACATTCTATAATGGGTTTTGCCTCAACTGGGGGTATCTTACCAACACTTTCCTCTGAACTAAATTCTCAGTACAAATTCAGTACAACAGCAAATACTTCAGAAGCAAAAAAAGGGGCTTTCCATTAAATTTAACAAGCTCAAAAGTAAAGGAGGCGCAAAGAAGGTGGTGAATAAAAGGGTCCCTTGACTCTTGGGAATAGGAAACATTGTGGGCTTCTCATGAGGGGCTTCGGGCAGAGAAAACGGCTTGTTTTTCTTGCAGACGAAGAGTTTTGACTCTGCAAAATTAGCAAAGAAAGCTTCTTTACAAAAATAGTACAGGAAAAAGCAAGAAAAGGAAACAGTTAACAAAGAGATTGGAGAGACCTAAACATGTGGCAGAGGACATATTGGTGGTCTTGGCCTCCAACTGCAAGAGGTCTTTGCTATTGTTTTCCGCCATTCTTGCTATTTGTCTCTCTCGCGGGGCTCTCTTTAGGCTATGGAGAAGGCGAGGGTTTTTGCCTTCTATATCAATGATCTAAGAAAAAGAAAAATGAGGGAAATCAGCAGAGCATTCATCAATTCTCAATAACAATGTTGTATAAATTGGGTCAGCAAACGAGGGCAAATTCCAAATCAAGGTTGAACTGCGATTTCAGTTGCTGCTAGTTTTTAATCCCAACGTTGCACGGGCAATAATTTTAAAATTTAAATTTTATTATATTTTATTTAATTATGATTTAGATACTTTTTTATAAATATTGAAATAAAAAAAATTATTATTTTTTTATAAATATTTTAGTATATGTATAGTAAAGCCTACATAAAATATAAGATTATAAACTATTTTTAATATAAATAAAATCAATCAAAATGAATATAAGAAAAAAAAAAGGCTTTATGGGCCCTCTGAATAATTGTTTCATAATTCTATTTAAATTGCACAAAAACTATTTTTCAAATTTTGTAATTATGTAAATTAATGAAATATTTTTTGGAATATCAAACTAATAAAATAATTATAAAAAATAAAAGCAAATTAATCATGGATTAAAGAAAAACCATAATATGAATGTAGACATATCAATTTTTTGTCAATAGAAAAGTGACACGTGTAAAATAATATGTTAGTTATTAATTTAAATTTTCTATCTATATTTTGAAATTTACTAAATTAATTTTAAAAGATAAATAGTTAATTGTAATTAATACTCTAGTATTTATTTTATATTCAAATCAAATATTAACAAGTGTAAAAAATGAAGTGTCTACGTTTATGGATCAATTAAATCGAAGATATTTGATATTATCTATGATATCTGATATTATTTATTGACATCTAATATTATCTCTTCATATTTCACATTATCTTATCAAAAAGATAATTATTAAAGAAGTGCAAGTTAATTTGAAAGTCTTCTATTAAACATCCATATAAACAGAATAACCAAAACTCATTTGACATACAACACCAATTCCAGCAAGTGATAAAAACTTTGAAGGAGTTTTATTCAAATTAAATTCAAGAAAATCCATAACGTTTAAGGCCTTTTCGCAGAACTTATATATTTTAGTATTTGATTCAAGATTAAAAAGCGAATCCTTCAAATTGATGTTATTTCTTCAATCAAATTCAAGAAAACCCATAGTGTTCAAGGATTCATCATAGAGCTCATAAATTTAAAAATCATATTTAAAAGGAAAGAATCGGAAGATTAAATTAGAGATGAAATCCACAATTGATTAATAATTTTCAATTTCATTTTATTTGTATGATTTTTATTGTCTTGTAATTTTAATTTTGCGAACAAAGAAATCTGTGCTTACAATGAAAAAAGTGAAGAAAAACAATCAAAAGCAAAAAATTAATGTAAAATCTTAATCAACCACATAATCAAGACTTCGAATTTCTTTTGTAAATTAACCTGGCTCATAAACATACAAATTTATTAATATTATTAAGTTATAATTCAAGTTATAAAATACATGCATAATCAAAAAAAAGAAAAAAAATGAGAATTTAACTCACTAAACAAATGATCCTATAGTGGTAAAGAAAAAAAAATGTACTTTTTTCCCTTAAATATTAGAGTATTGCATGTTTGATTATTTTTAGTATATATTACTTACAGGAATTATGAACTTAAATTGAGGAACTTAACTTAATTAAAACAATAAATTATGGAATAAAATATAATTTAGAAAAATATTAAAGTTAGATAAAAAATTTCAAACTAAACATAGAGAGGGTTATAGAAAACTTACCCTTTCAAAATATAAAAAATGTCAAAACCACTTTTCGGACTCAATGCTTGAATTTATTAAATAAAAATTTAAATAATTAGTATAAATATGTCAATAGCTAAATTTATATACCCAAATTAGCTATATAGATAATAACTTCACAGTTGTTTGATCAAAGGCAACAATAATGCAACATCATACTTGATAAAATTTTAAAATTTCTTAACATTTGCAATCTCAAAATTATTATTTTTAAAATAAATTAGCCATCATTTTATTTTATTTGAAATAAATATATTATTTTAATGACGTGGTCTATAATCTAGTTCGATCCAATAAAGTAACATGGTTTATAATTAGATCTATAGAATTGTAAATATTAAACATATGAAAAGTATAAAATTGATTTTAAGATTCAATTGAAAATAATTTTACATACATAAACTAATAAATATATACATATATTAATTCCATGCATAAATTAATCGCACACACACACACATATATATATATAGAGAGAGAGAGAGAAACACAAAAACTAATATGGAATCACACATGCACATGCATACTTATATTGGGTGCTTACCATCATTGGATATTGCATTACTAAAAAATTAATTAATATAGTGTTGACTTATTAATAATTAAACAGTTCGTATAAATAGTAAATTATATATAAAAATTATTGAAATGACAAAAGAGATAAAAATAACTTATCTACGTCGCTACTAAATAATAAACATTCTTAACATAGAGATGAATATCATTTTACTTTGTCTCTCTCTATATTATATTTTGAGCCCAAATTTAACATGCTTGTGTTTCCCATAAGTAATGGCATGCTGCAAAGGGCCCCTAGTTGTGTATCTATTTATCCTACTTTTATAAATTTATTATTTAATTATTTTTTAAAATTAATTAGTTATTGATAATTACACTAAAGTAATTATTAGTTAATGTTTCGACTCCCAAGAAATAGAAATAAGAATTATTGATAGTATTTAACAAAGAAGCTGGCGGGGAAAGCACAACATTTTAAACATTGATGCATCGTGTGATAGGTCCACAAAATCGTAATGTATTAAAGAAGATTTATAAAAATTCGACCTTTTCTTTTAAATTGGATCTAAAGACTATATACCCTTATTTTAATCTCTCAATCCTCTTATAATTTACTTTTTGATATATTTTTTTTGACAATCTTGTCTTTCAAACTTAACTATCGTTTTCATTCACTCGAGATATTAGAACAAAAAGGTACATGTGATTAAAAATGAGGTAGTTAAAAAGTTGAAAAAATAGAAAAAAGGAGGCATACTAAAACTATGTTTGGATAAAATCAATAGATGAACCTAAAAAATCTGTAAAAAACCACCTTACGACATAAAATTACATCCTTTTTTCTTCCATACAAATACCATACTACTGTCAAATTGAAAAACATTATAAAATTTGATGCGTCAAAGAACCAAAAATATTTTCACTTGAATTCAATTTTTTATATTCTTAATGAAAATGAAAATTCACTTTTTGTCAAATGTACTATCTCTTACATTTTAAGAATACATTTAACATGTCACTTATTTCAAATCTTCAATCAATTATAGTTAAATTAAAACTTGATTGGTGAAAGGGAAAATCTTCCAGTAGAAATTCAACTTAATTGGATCACACTTTTACCATCATTTGGGTTGCATCTAAATCAATATGTAAACCCGGAGACGGTACTCACCAATGCTTTATTCCTAAATGTCTTAACCATATTGTTTTAGTAATTTAAGAAAACACTTTCATTTTTGAACATGAAACCAAATTTTTTTTCAAATAATAGTTTTCAAAATACTTTTAAAATATTTTGATCATTTAAAAATCATTACATCTGTATATAATATATACAAATATATACACATTTTAATTACTATTTTAATATAAACAAAACAAAAATGTACATAGAATACATTTACAAGGAAATATATTTTTCCTAAAAATAAAACCAAACATATAGTTATTCTTCAAATATTTCTTTAAAGTACATTTCCCCAAAAACATTTCCCCCAAAATATAACCAAACATAACTAAAGAACTAGTATATCTCGATATGATACAAGCTTCCGCCCTCCACCACTACCTTTGCAAGCGACAGCAAAACTTCGCGCCTTCCTTAAACTCAAGTAAAAAGGAAACTCTATCCAATCAAAAATCTATGCAGATTATGAAAAAAAGACAGCAGTATATACAAACCTCAAACTGATGAGCTCACTAATTGTCCAAAAAAGGTTCTTTCTCGAGTTTCCTAGCAATGTTCTGGGCCCCCTAGAATTTTTTTCAAGTAGAATACGTGGTTGAAGTTTAATCTTCAAGGAGAATTCACTGTTCACATTCATCGGAGTTTTCCTGTCAATGATTAATTCTGCTGCGGTATGAACAAATATCAGATATTGCCGCCATGGTTGAACTATGTTGTTGCAGCAGTTCGTCACTGGAACATGAAAGATTAAGGAAACCATAAAAATCTTAGGAAGATCCCAAGTATTTGCGTTCAATCTGAAAGCAACTCATCCAACTCAGGCTCCTCATATGACAAATTGTCATTTTCCAAGCTTGTTTCGTTATACAAAGTGTTCCCCTGCTGACTAGATTGATCATCTTCATCTTCAGGATCAGACCATTCAAGTTCATCATTCATGTTTTCATCGTCAACTGCTCCATCCGTATCTTCTTTAATTGGAGATGATTCCTGGCCAGGTCCTTTCGGAACTGAATTCATCCTTGTTTTTGCTTCTGGATCCTCACAAATGCAAGCAGCTGGGTTTTCATGAAACGCTCCCCTGCCTGGCCTCACCTCCTTAGGTTCTCCCATAAAACCCCTCTGAAATTTGCGAACACTTGAGGCAAATTCTTCCCAGGTCATATTACCTTGGCTTGAAAACAGCCTCCATAATTTTTTAGCATTTGGACGAATTGTAGGTTTGTGCCCAAAATATCTCCTGTGGTCCAGGGCAATGAACACAATAGTCAGTCATTGATAATTGTTAGAAATCATATCAAGGATTGAGCAACCAAAAAAACTAGAAAGAGAACATACCTTCGCCCTGCTAAAATTTTTGCCATGTTTCCGTTGTTATTTGTAACAAATACATCACTTTCATCGCAAACCAGAAAATCTAGTGCAGCCATTCGAGAAGAAAATTCAGAAAAAGGTTTCAATTCCTCTGGGTTTGCTAGGGTATCCTTTGAATAGAAGTTGGGGAAAAGAGCCTTTAAGGGGGCCAATGTTGCTTCCCCTCCATATACTTCTCCAGATGCCACATAAATATGGGTCTGTCTGTCGAAACCAAGTGCTCTTAGCAGAAGACCAACTTCCTCCGGGGTTAGAGGGCATCTTCCTTGCCTTCTCTCCCTATCTGGATTAGGAGTCTGCAAATTCAATCAACAGTAAGCCTTGAACATTCTTTCTATTTCCTGTTAAAACAAAAGACTGGATATAGAAAAGGGGCTTATTCCTCCACCTTGGCAGGAGGAAGCTTAAAAGCACTTGTAACAAGTTATCCCAACTCAATATACTAGATGGAATTACACAAAATATGTGCACATCAACATCTACTATGCATCCTGCTGGTTGCAAGCCAAACCTGAACATATATCCTACATGTTTTTTCCAATAAATGAACATCTTCACAGCAGTATAGTTCAGAAAAGTCAGATCAAACACAAGTTATCCAAACCTTAGAAAGTTAAAAGTAAGACAAAGAACGCATTACGCAAAAAACGAATGGTCCACTTTCAACTGTGTGCATGTGTGTGTTGATATTATATCCTCATTTAGATTCAGTAATATTCTGCTTCTAGAAAGTAGCATGAAGCATTACATGTAAAGTTTTCCACCTCCTCCGTATTTTAGTCAATTCCCTCCTCTCTTTGTTTCCTCCACCAAAATAGCATCCTGAGAATGCAAGCATATCAGGTTCAAACCTGTAAACAATAAACACTGACACATGAAAAAACAATCCTTCGTCTTCATTTTATCAGAGGCATTCAACGACATATCAAGGTGCAGCAAAAGAAGTTTTAGATTAATATTCAAATGCTAACAAATTCATAAATCAAAATCACTAAGACAAAACACAAAGAAAAGAGAAATCTACAAAAATTACAAAATTAAAGAGCCCAAAAATTGCACAAATCATCATCATTTAAGACAGGAGAAGAATAAAAAACATAACATCAATAGATAAGACAAGAAAACTACAATTTCATTCAATGAGATATACAAAAGAAATCAAATCTGTTCTAGGCACTCATGACATTATGCTGGTCATGACAGATGAAAGTGAAGTGAGGGAATGAAATTGAAATCAGAGATTTGTGGAACCAAATGTAGGCACCTTAGGTGAAGGGCAATGTAATGCTTGCTTCTTGCCCTCATTCTTTGCATCAATTTCACACCCATTTGAAGGATAGGCTCAGTGAACTTCAGAGCATGGAAATTAACCCTGCACCTAAGCTTTTGCAGATCCAAGCTCAACCTATTTGAAAGTCTATAGTCGAATTTGGTCAACTGAACAGCCTGTGACATGAATGGATCCATTCATTACGGCATGGAACAAAATTAAGCAAAATACAGTGGGTTCCATATCTGTAGCTCCGAATTTCAATATATCCTTGTACCCACAACAAAGACTAGTCCAGGTATAATCGAACATGACATAATTTTCTGCATTGTACATAAGAAGCAAAGAAGGGCACATATTTATCCTTGAATACCCTGAGGTATGTAGGGCTAAATTTACTGGAAAAAAAAATGCATCTAAGTTACACAAATGATGCCACCAAGTAACGGCACTAAAGTGTTAAGTATCAAAGAAAGGACTAGGCACTTGATGCCCTAATATGAAAAGTCAAGCTCCAATCCCACAAGGGAACAAGTGAATCCCCTATACTGATACTTGACTTTTAAAAGTTCAGTATCATCAATCTCTGAAAATGCACCTAGAGTTTAGCAATTCTCTTGCTGGCAGGCAACTCACACGCTATAGCTTTCCAGCATTCTACACAAGGAGTTGACAAAAATATAAATTAAGAGCTAACACCTACAAATGCAGTATAGCGAGACAATTACTTTTCTTCTTGGTGTCCATCATATCATCACCGAGTCAATAACACATAGATACAAGATTACTGCAAATTAAACAAACTGATTCACAATTTTGTCTGGAAACTCACCTATGGTATTTCCATCTATCCAAAGAAGTATACCATGGAAACAAAACTATGTAAGGAATGTTTAAGGAATCCATTGACTTACATGCTTCTTCGAAAGTACAGGTAATAAACGACTAATATAGCATTGCTCGTTGCACTTTCTCGGAACACGCATTCTATATGGATCCCATATCTGCCCTCTTCTTTGAGGGAGCTCTTTTATGATTTTTACATCTTTTTCCAGATATGATATAAACCAATCAACATTGAATATCTCAGAAAAGTTGCTGCAGAAGAAAGCAGCAATTAGTGCATAGAAAGAAGCAATAATAGGAACCTTGCAACAAATGCATCAAGATTTTACCTAACATCCTTCCAGAAAGACTTCTGATCCAATTTTGGGACAACAAGGGTGGCATTCAAAATGCGAGCAGCAACTACAGCATCAACAATCTGCACAGAATAAGTGAAAAAATCAGTGCCTAGTACCGAGCTCTGGATAACACTAATCAGTGCACACTCAATTTAACTCGTAGTTTGTATGCACAAAAGCAATTGGCAAAACAGCTAAGGACATATAGACTGGGAAAAACAACACTCAGGACTGCAGTTTGCAAATCATGCTTCTGACCTCTAGCATAACAGGTATGTCAACTTCTTTGCTGAATGTTGTCACAGATATTTTGCTAATAGGTTATACATTTCTGAATACCTTGGGGATAGGGGATAAATATCCAACTCTATCAAATAATTGTCTACATCAATTTGGTTACATCACTTGCTGACCCACCGCATTTATGGTAGCATGACTAGGGTCATGACACATCTTACGGCATGAGGAATTTTGAACCAAAAAAACAAAAAGTGCGAAAAAAAGGACAAACCACTTGCACAACAGAAAAGATAAATACAACAAAATGTCATTATGAGTAGGAAGGTATATTATTGCAAAACATGAAAACATATTCCTTCATGAGTAAATAGGAAAAAAGTGTGAATTAAAAAAAAATCAATACCCCAGTTCTTTGCTGGTTTAAACCTCCACTGGTTGCAATGGCCAAGTAACGATTAGGTTTTGTTACAGCAGCAGCTTCTGTTATTCAAAAAGTAACGTATAACCAATGTTCAGCAAAAAGAACTCACAAAATAGGATGTTGAGAATCAGAAAAATGCTAGAAGAACAAATAAAACTAATAGAGATGAGTCGAAAAGAAGCCAAAGCACATGTTTATCAATAAGGTCCGTATATTAAAATCTGAAAACATATTCACGCACTTGGGAATTTACTGGTGGCATTGCTGCACCCACAGTAAAATCCTGCATTCTTCGTTCTCCAAAGATCACGACGATGCACTCCTCCACCTTTCTAGATCTCATCATCCAATACAAATCACATTTAGCACAAATCTCGAATCCAACAAATCAACACTTCCAATAACAACATCAAACAAACAACAGGAAACAAACACGCAGAAATGTGAAAAAATCACCGGAACACGAAACATCCGCGGTCCACTTCCCTCATCGACGTCATTATGTATCTACGACAACAAAATAGTAGCAACACCAATTCAATAAAACTTCAACAAATCAAAAAAGCACAATCGTAATAAAAAAAGAAAATGACCAAGAGCAAACGATTATGCTGAAACTAGAGGTACCGTGGTGTGGCGGATATGATCATTGTCAATAGGGGAAGGAGCCAGGAAAGAAAGGAAAACGAACAGGATGAGGATGGCGGCCGAAACGGCGCAGATGGCTGGGAGAAGCCGATGGGGGTAGTGGTGGTGGCGCCGCCGCGGGAAGGCCATGAAGGAACGGCGGCGGGCGGCGGAGGGAATATTCTTGATGAATTTCGCGTTTGCGCCTCAAAGAACGAGGGCAAATTGCGAGTACAATTGATGGGAAATGGAGGGAAGTGGAGCAATCATATTTCTAACTCCTACTTGGGGGAGCAATTTTTGGAGTTCTACATTTGGACTTTTATGCAGTAACGACAACGGATTCTGATACCCACAATTAATTGAAAGAAAGATGTGGGATAAAAATAGTAAATTAAAAAAAGAAAAAAAAGTGGAAATTTTACTGCTGAAGAAGATAGATGATTTTCAGGGGAGAAAGAAATTAATGCTGTGAATTGCGATTGAGTTTGAGGGTTAAGGGCAGTAGCAGTGGGTGTTGGGAATTGTGGGAAGAAGATTCTTTCCCTTTCCGGTAAGGATGGGTTGGGAGTTGTGAAGTTAATGGGAAATTATTTTCTCCTTATAGCATTTGAGAAATTATAAAATTATTTATTTAGTATAAATTATATTATATATTTTTTTTTTTTTGGGAGAGGAAATAACATTACAAATAATATAAGTAAGCAAAATATAAACTGCACATTGCAAACCATTCGAGCTCGAACACGATGTCTTCCACATAAAAAGGGAAGAAAATATGAAACCTCCTACGTAAAATGAGAGATTGAGGCTAATGGGCTACATGCCACTAAGCGTTATTTAACTTAATGTGAATTATGGTGATTCAATAATGTTGATTTAAAATTTATATGCATAAAATTTAAAATTTGAACGGAATAATAACACATTTTGATAAATATTTAAATGATTGAAATGAAATGAAGTTGTCCTAATTTAATTTAAATAGATTTTATATTTTTGTCATTAAAATTAAAAGTAGAATGTTATTATTTTAAGGACCATGTACTCTTCAAAAAGGAAACTCAAAATTTGAGATATTCTTTCTAGACACCCAAAGAATAGAATAATTTGAGGGGTTATTATTAAAAAAAGAAGCAAAACACTCTACTGTTAATTTAAATGTCACGTTCATTATTTACTATATTAAATTTTGACAATTTTGATGATAATAAAATTTCAAATCACAATATTTCTTCTCCTTTGTTCAATAAAAAGTTTAAAAGAAACCATTTAATTATTTATAATAGATTAGAAAACAATTAAACTATTTGATCAACAACTCCAACCAAACACTCAATTGGACAAAAACAGCATCCTATACTCTTTTTAGGTCCGTGCGTTATTTTTACATAATACAATTCTTCATTCCTCTTTTCAACATTTTGCCATTTGGGGATAAAAATGCCAAGAAAACCAGAGTCGTGAAATTGGAATGGAAAAACGTTGTACTTGTAAGAAATACTGAAATAGGTGAAAGAAGGTTTGAATTCTGAAGTAAAGTCTTAGCTGTTTTTGTCACATTCATCTCATATGTAGTAGCATAGGCCAGTGTAATATATGTGAACTTTTTGTCGTAATTTTCATTAGACGACAGATGAAGAAGAACAAATTCTTGACGTGTAAAGTAGGTTCAAAAATGGTGGTGGATGTAAGTGAAAACTGCCCCTTTTCCTTTTTTAAAATAAATAAATAAAAATATTATTATTATTGTTATTATTACAGTCTTTTTGAAATTACAATGCAATCCCAAAGGCATTTTATGTCATGTTTGCATCAAACCTAGCTAATGATGTTGACTTGATTTGGTGGGTATTTCAACATACGATGGTGTTAAATTCTCGAATGAGATAATAAATATAATGAAATTTTATATTTAACAATGTTTATCAAATTAGAGGGAAAAAAACTAATATTCTTCTTGGTCAAAAGTGAAGAATTAGAATTGAGAGTCTAATTCCTTATAATATAATATAATATAATTTTGGAATAATCCATCGGAAACCCTAAAGTCCATATTTGTTTTATATTAAATACGAGTTTACTAAATTGCTCTTATATGAATGATTTTTTTGATTTATAAGAAGGCGCATCAATAGACATATTGAAACAAGAAATGTAGATGAACATTGAACAATTCAAAACTCGATACATAGATTTAGAGGGTTTTTGGGTGAGCTTACAAGCTTTTTAAAATATCTTATAAGATGTTTGTAAGTATTTTTAAAATGTTCTAAAGTGTTTGGTAAAACTTATATTAAAAAGAAGATCTTGTAATTTCTAAAAAAAATAAGATATTTGGGTTTGATTTTGAAAAAGTTAAGGGAGTTTTTGGTTATATCTTGACAAAACAAAAATATTTTGCCAAAACATAACTAATCATACATTTATTTTTCCTCCAAAATACTAAAATAGATTTTGCGAAAGCACTATGTCCTATCCTTCATTGTCCCTATAACTTCTCAATTTTTCCATATATATATATATATACATATACATATATTATATATATTATTATTTTACAATAAAAAAACGCAATTCTAGTTTTACCTTCAAAATCCAACAAAAAATATCAATTTGACCACTATAGTGGAAATTATTTCTTCCCAAACATAGATAAACATATCAACACTCTCCAAAATAATTTTTTAATTATTCCCCAAAATATAAACAAATATTCATAACATTTCTCAACACAACTTTCACAATTTCTAATTCCAATCCCACTTCCAAAATTCATTTTCTCAAAATATACAATACAAAACAGAACCAAATATTGCCGATGAGAGTTCCTAAATTATCTTTTAAAATTTTAATAAGTTCTTTTAATTTTAATCATCTTAATTATAAAATTGTTATCACAATGTTTTATAAACTTCAAAATCTCATATTATCTAAATAATTTAAGAGCATGTTTTAAAATAAAATTTAACATTTTATAAATTTAAAAATCATCTTATAGAATATCTTAAGATTAAATGAAAATAAGATTAAAATGTGCATATATGTTATCGTATTAAATTACTTGTCCAATAAATAGCACGGTTAGATTTCTCACACTAATTTAATTATTGTAAATGTTTACTTGTTCTCTAAATTAATTAAGTGGTAGGGCATAATTATTTTGTGTCATTGTATAATTAGAACGAAAAGTAAAATGTTGAAGTATAGAGTTGCCACATATAAAAGAAAACTATATATAGATAGAAAGTGGATACATTGATTTTTATATAAACAAAATCCAATTACATCAAAACTTCATTTAAACTCTAATACGTTTAAAATTTTCGTGGAGTTAAAAAAAAAGATAGGTCTTATAAATTGAAGTAATTAGAAGAGGTAATATTTA
The DNA here is from genome assembly GCA_014898725.1 of Jacaranda copaia. Taxonomy (NCBI): domain Eukaryota; kingdom Viridiplantae; phylum Streptophyta; class Magnoliopsida; order Lamiales; family Bignoniaceae; genus Jacaranda; species Jacaranda copaia. Next base: position 342,426 of record JACGDI010005642.1, on the reverse strand, counting down.
CTTATCCTTATTTATCAATTACTGCATAAATCCGTAATGATGAAGCCATTGCTACATTTATAAAATAAGAAAAACAATAAGTTAGAAACAATTATAATCACAAAAATTTCATGAAAAAGTTCGGTATTTAATTTAAGAGTATTGTTATTTGCATTCCAAAATTTATTATTCATACTCTATTCTAAATTTTTGTGTTAGGTTATTAACTAAAATATTAACTTACTTTTCAAATCAATTTATATTAATTTGCAAGACAAATATACCCTTCAATATAATAATTATCACTTTCAATTTTATTACTCAAGGAAACCTTACACTTCAACTTGTCCAACTTAGCATGAAATAACAATAAACTTGACAAATGGGTGCCTATGTGTAGCCCAAGAATGGGAAATGACGGGTTAGATAAATTTACCCATAGGTAAAATTATCTATTTTTTATTGGATACGAGATAATGGGCCCATTACCCATGACCATGAATGATGTATAACCCACAGATATCGGTATTTTTATTTTTTTTTTATACTTGAAAGTAAATTAGTATGTTTTTTTTAATTTATATAATATTATTCAAATATTACTTAAATACTACTAATAAATCAGGTTACAAATTTTAAATATTACATTGAACAAGTACTTAAAGTATATCAAGTATTTTAGTTTGAAAAGTACAACTTAAACGTTTAAACACCTATCGATTTTAAGTTATATTATATTTTAAAATTCAAATTTAAACTCCTATTGTATGTTAAAAATTTTTTGAATTAAAAATTTAAATACCACTTAAACATTGTTCTTATCATAGAAAAATGAGTTATATTCTCCAAATTATTTATGAGAATTAGAGAAAAATTATATATATATATATATATATATATATATTGTTGTTCATGAATTACCCCTAGATAAAGAATAGTACACTAAGGACATAATTATCCAACAATTTCAATTAAATGATAACTTAATAATAAAGGAATATAATGATCAATTTTTATAAATAAAAAATTAATTAAAGTACCGATAACAAACTTTAGAGGGAAAATAACAATACCTTTAATTTAATACCTTAATAATTAACTGCATGCATAGACTATTGTGTTTATTAAACACTTGTAAAATCTTTACCCCAACAAATGTAGCCAGTAGCTATACAAGTATTTGATTGGTCCATTTTTTTGGATACCATTTTACATGAAAAAAATTAAATTTATGATTTCAATTGATAATATTAATGTGGAGCAATAATTATTTTTTCCTATTGCTATTGCCAACTTCTTTAATTTATTACAATTTGCAATGAATTGAAATATTAACCTGCGATTTCTTTATTATTTTCTTGCAAAGAGATAAAGAAAAAAAAAATTATTAAAAACATAAAAAAATTTAAAGTTACGTTGGTAAACATTGCATATCCAATCGTATTCAATTAATATATGTTTGGAATAAAACATTAGCAATCATTTGACCAGTTCAAAATAAATTTTAAAAGATAATAAAAGGTTATATGAGTTGGATTATTTATTATTAAAATGAAATAACATAATACTAAAATCATAATTATTTCAAAACATTTCCTTAATGAAATACCCGTAATGCAAATTAATATGATCAGAGTAATTATTAATAAAAATATAAGTACGAAAAAATTATAATGACTAACTAATTGATTGCTAATTGTTACCTACTGTTACGAGATTCGTGTATGTAAATATTTATTTATTTTTAAACAGTAACTCTTTACAACGTTCAAAGTTCTCAATTTCAATAATAATATATATTTATTTAAGGAAAACTTCAAAAATTGCTAGCAATTTATTTATATTTTGTGTTTTAAATGATGATGTGTGAAACATTGTGCATTAAGTATTTTCACATACGAATATTATGTAAGAAATTATTTTTGAATTTGAACAAAAATGACGCCAAGTGGCTTGTGGTTCAACGACATTAGTTTTCCACGTAATATGGAGGTCAGGAGTTTGAATTATAATGGACTTTTAATGTATCTATATAAATAAAAAAAATTAAAAGAAAATGACAATTAAATGGAGAAATAATGACTTTATCTAAGATTTTACTTAGTTGGCAATATCTAATATATGCAGTTATCAATAAATATATAATTGTTAATAAAGAAAATAAGTTATATTTAAAAATAAATTAAGTAAAAACTTATATGCACGCGAATTGGGTTTAAAAAATCTAATACTAGTAATTACATTTATAAATAAATAATTAATAATTTTTTGTACAATAAAATTTAAAATCATTTAAGAATAAAATCTGACTGAATGCTCAGATCTAATTTAATTCATAAATATGCTTGGGATTGACGAAAAATTTAAAAAGCGACTTTTATGTTGGTGAAAACGTCAAACGCGAGACATGAGATAGTGACGGACCAAAACAAGAATCGCACCTGTTATCGTTAATGGGGGTATTGTCTTAGTAACACCTAAACAAGGAGGAGCTTTATAATATTTCTCCAAAATTTTTTGCTGTACTTGAAATGTCGTCTTTAACGTTGAAGCTTTCTTCGTTTCTCTTATCTTCATCGTCACAATCCCCTTGTTCTTCGTATATTCCCCCTCCTCATTGTCTCCAATTTTCGCGAAATTCATCTAATTACAGAGCAAGATTCACAGTCATCAGAGCCAGTGAAAATGACAATAAAAGTTCACCTAATGCTGGCGATTCGAAACCTCCCAATGGGACTCTGGTAATTTTTACCCTAATCCTGTTTTTTCCCTTTGTTGTTGGGGAAATTAAATGAAGTTTTTTTTGTTTTTTTGTTTTTGGGTTTAAATTATTTATTGTTTTTCATGGTAATGAGCAGCCTAAGGGCAGGAGGGAGATTCTATTGGAGTATGTGCAGAATGTGCAGCCTGAATTCATGGAGTTGTTTGTCAAAAGAGCGCCTCAGCAGGTATTTTCACTGAAATTTTATTTTTTTTATTTTTTATTTTATTAGTGTTTGTGAAAATGTCTCAGAGAGTTTAGTGTTATATGGGAAAGTAATAAAATTAAGGGCAACAGTTTGCACTGTCAGTCTCATGCTACTAGTGCGGTTTAAGCATTGAGTTTAAGAATGTACATGGTCAAAAATTTTTTGCTGTGATGATTCTACTCTAGGTAGTTGATGCAATGCGCCAAACCGTGACAAATATGATTGGAACTCTACCGCCTCAATTTTTTGCTGTGACGGTTACCACTGTGAGTGTTTATCTTGCAATCTTTAACTTTCAAAGCAGCGCGTTTTGTTAGGAAGAAATAACAGCTTGGAAGTATGTTGTTGGAGTGTGTTATGATGTTTGGGTTCATATCCTTTGTTTCAGGTTGCTGAAAATTTGGCACAGCTAATGTACAGTGTCTTGATGACTGGATATATGTTTAGGAATGCTCAATACCGGTTGGAATTGCAACAAAGCTTGGAACAAGTTGCCCTTCCTGAACCACAAGAGAAAAAGGTGAGTTCTTTCTGCTTGCTTTTTCCACAATCAGCTTTTTCTCCGTGCTCTGGTTGAATCTTGTATGGAAGAGGATAAGAAACGAAATTATGGAGAAAAAAATGGCTTTTAGTACTACTTGCTGTCTATCAAGATAGGGCATTACTTTGAAGATGTGCCCTTGCCATTTAGATATTGGTAAAGAGAAGAAAACCCCAGATTGCTAATGTGCTCTGGCAAATTGTGTACCATAGCTGTTAAGCTCAAAAGGAATGCCATTTGTCACATGCATTGACTATGATTTCCCTTATGATGTTGAAATTCAATGGATGAGGCTTGAATGTGTATTGTTAATGTTGCTCGTTCTGCTTTCCGGACTAATGCACACCCCGGCTGATGTGGCCTTGCCTTTTACTGGGTTTGTCAAGTTCTGCCTTCAGCATCTGCTATGGCAAGGTTGTCAAATGTGTACCAAAATTTTATCAAAGCAAAGTTACTGTTAGGAGGTACTAATGTAACTCTGATGCGCCAGCCTTTATCTGGAAACTACTTATACTGCTCTAAACTAGGAGTTAACTTGGGTACCCTTGCACTCATGTTTTCTGATATTGTTGCATGGCATGTGGCAAATATTTAGCTTAGACGCCTCAAAAGACCATATTACTATTTCCTCTGATCAAATCACATGTTCCTGCCAGGACCGTTATATTTTCCTGCTTATCATATTTCTTTAGAATAATCCTTATGTAAAAGAACATATCCATTCTGAGTTTTTATCTTTCCCCCCTTTCCCTGTGATGGAGTAGGATCTGCCAGATTATGCACCAGGTACACAGAAAAAGGTGGCAGGTGAAGTAATTAGGTGGAACAATATCTCAGGTCCAGAAAAGATTGATGCAGTGAAATACATTGAGCTTCTTGAAGCAGAAATTGAGGAACTTAACCGTCAAGTGGCAAGAAAATCTGCTAATGGACAGAATGAACTCTTGGAATATCTGAAAACTCTCGAGCCTCAAAATCTCAAGGTAAGAAATCTGACTGCATTTAAGTTTGTGAGAGCAGCTAAAACATTCTTTGGCTCATTACGATGTATAGAGACCATAATGAAAGTGACTAAAAACAATAGGTAAGGGAGGGAGAGAGTCATTGTCTTGGAATACCATCTTAGTCAGTTCTTAAGAGCCAAAGAGTTTGAATTATTGGCAATGGGAAGTGGTTAGGGGTTGAGTAGTTTACTTCTTTTCATTTCTCTGAATCTATGCCTAATAGGGCATTTCCTCTTAATATTCCGAGAAAAAGCACTATTATGTGATAAATGTAGTTTCTGTAAATTAAATTTCTGCATGTCACTCAGGAGCTTACAAGTAGCGCTGGCGAGGATGTGGTGCTGGCAATGAACACATTCATAAAGCGCTTATTGGCTGTCTCCGATCCTAGCCAAATGAAGGTACGTAATGCTGTCTAACACCTCTGATCTATATTCTAAAGTTGGAGTCTTTAAATCCTCATCGTACAGAATATTGATGTATTCATGTCTCAGTGATTTGTTTAATCTTTATTCCTATTATGTAGAGTTACATTAAAGGCAGAAATTACAGACACAAGTCATGTTTAATTGGCTTTATTGCTACATAATTTATTCGTGCTCATTAAACTAGTAAGCTGGGCACTTGTTGTGGTAGCGTTTCTTTCTAAGGATATATTTGTCGCATGGTGTACATAATCGAATTTTAACTATTAGTCTGAATCCAGGCATTAAGTGATTGACCAAGTTCAACACACACGTTCTCTTTAAAAGCATTTGCTTATGCAACAATGTTCCTGAGAATTTTTTGTATTTATACAGACCAGTGTAACAGAGACAAGTGCTCCTGAACTGGCGAAGCTACTTTATTGGCTAATGGTGGTTGGTTATGGTATCCGGAATATTGAAGTACGTTTTGACATGGAACGGGTACTTGGTACTCCATCAAAACCTGCAGAGCTTCCCCCAGGTGAAAATATTTAGGTCAATTGGAGCTTCCCACCATGCTAGGTTTTCCAAATTCGTCATGGAACTATAGCCATCATTGCATTAGAGTAGCAATAGAGCTATTTATTTTAATTTAGCTTCAATTGCCGGCTACGTTCATCTTTCTACTTTTGGGCATTTATCCAGATTAGCACCTTTCGAAAATGGTCCACCGCTCAAATGCAACATTATGAATATGGTTACTCTTTTGGAATTTGGATGATCTGATATCTGCCTGTCTGGTGTCTGATCATATCTAGTTCAGCCCAGACGTTATGAGATTGGATTTTGGCCCAGTTTTAACCCATATTTATTGACTTGTAGTGGCCGAATTTAGATCCGAAACTAATAATTGGTTGTAGAAATCGGTTGAATTTGATTTGTTGTTCCATCATTTTGCTTTGATGTATTCTTTTCTCTAGTAAAATACTTTCTCCCAGCTTCAAATTTAACTTGGAATTACTTTTTTATAAGGCACAGAAAAAGCATTCCTGGTGGACTGGTTCTCCAGTAACTGAAATTATCATAGCTACAAAAAAATCTTAATTAGGATTGAATTTCAACCTAACACCTTCGAAATTTAAAAAAAAGTTGCTCTTTGGAGAGAACAATATGATTATAATTGTAAATAATATTTAAGAAGAAGTTATTGTCTATTATTGGCTTTGGCTTCTATAATAGAATCGGTCAAGATTTCTTTAATTGAAAATTTCTGACACAATTACAATAAAATTGTCATAAGCATTGATTGATTTTCTCATTTGTCTTCTACTTAGGTTTGACCCTAACAAAATTATATGCTCTTACAAAAATACAATCAAGTGGCTTGGGTGGGTGGGTTGCTTTATTTTTATTTTATTTTATTTTATTTTCAATCCCAAAATTTCTTCCACTATTTGAGATAACTTTTTGTATATAATTTGTAAAAGGGCTTTAAAGTCTTTGTGTTGCTGTAGGTAGGCGATTAAGCACCCACAAAAAGGACCTAAAAATGCATGAACCAGAAGCCTTTTTTCAATGGAGGACCCCTTTAATCATCCTAGTGCGCCCCTATTTAAATATCAAAGAGGATAATTTATGCATATTTATCTATAATACTGTTCAGCATGCTTAAATTATTTAAAAATTGGGGATCATTAACTAGTGAACTATGCTACCTACCCTGTATGATTATTTGATAGGCAAACTTAATTAATTTCTTCTTTATTTAAATAGTGTATTTGCTATGAATATGATAGGCATCAATCCAAAGCATTGCTTCTAAGTCCTAAATGCGCCATTATATAATTTTGCGATTGGGTTGTTTAACATCTTGGCATCCTAATAAAAAAGTCAAGCTTTTTAAATTAATGTGTCCCCCAATTTCTTCTTTGAAAAAACTGCCCACTCCCACTGTCCCACATTATTTTATTCTATTCTTGAGGAGACCGCTTTCGAAATTTGTTGAAAGAAATGACAATGGAAAGTGAAGTAGTTCTGTCGACTATCAAGTGAGAATTAAATTCCACCTAAAATTTTACTATTTTCGCACCGTTTATATCATGGCACCTACTTTATATTAAGACAAGTTCGGTAAATAGAATCGGATTAAGTCAAGTTTCGGGCCAAGGGTTGAAGCTAGGATCAAAATTTATATCCTAAAATCAAATGAAAGGTTAAGTTTGTTAGTATTTGTTCAATGAAAATCTTCAGATATTCAAATTGATATTCGTAAAAAAATATAAAAGTAAAATATTAGGAGAATAGGAAAGCTAGTAAAATGAGTGTGTGTATCTGAGAAAGTGTAGCATGAAATCATTTATTGCTAATTGCCATGTGATCATTTGGCCATGTTCCAATTTGGATCATGAAAAAATATATTTGACTTAGCGGATAAGTTTTTTTGAGTTATGAGCTGATTCAGTTTGGATTAGATGAAATAGACCCTAATTAAAAAGACATTAACTCTAAGGACATGGAGGTTATATTCAATTTCTTGAGATTATTTTTGAAATTACACATCAAATGAATATAAGTGGATTAATTATTAGATAATGTATACTTACATCAATATTTTATTTTTCTTTAAAAAATATTCACACGCGTGTAGACCAAGAGTTTGGTAGGGTTCAAATCCTAAATTCTATACATATAAATGTGAGAACGATAATATTGAATCAATTGTACTTTCAAGTTTCAACATCAATATACATTGCAATATTTCATGATTACTCTAATATACCATAATTGTAGAATTTCATTTTATGATATTACTCTATTTTAATTTAATAATTCAAATCCGACTTAAAAGTGATGACGTAAAATTTTTGACTTCTGCAGAACAGCCACAAGGACTCTGCTTTCCATTCGTCAACCAATTACCTAATCAACTGTGGGTGAACAACTCCCCGAGATTTAATATCGCCTTTCTTGTCAACAGCTGCGGGGAAGTTCAAAGATTGCTTGGCTATAGATTTCAACAACTGAAAAGGCCTTTTTTGTTTTAAAAGTAAATAGTGACTTCGAAGTATTTCTTTCACCTGAAATTATTGCTTTCCAGCTTAATACCAATAAAAGTAGTCCACTATCCTCTTTTATTTCATTCTTATTTTTCCTCCTGAAAACAATGATTCAACCACGCACTGTTGACGTTGGTTGCAACTGAAAATGATAATTTTGTATTTCAAATAAAAAAAAACAAAAGCCCTTTTGTATTTTATGTTCCCTGGATTGACAAGTTTAATCACTCACCTAATCCTAGAGAAGTTCACACAGCATGCTTAAATATAGAGCCAACAGCCATCCCAAGAAAGATTATTTTTCCAGTTTCCTTCCCCAAAATCAGCTTTGTAATTCATCAATTTTTTTGGCAAGAAAAATGAAAATGGAGGCTGGAGAAATAATTTCAAGAGAACACATCAAGCCCTCTTCACCAACACCCCATGACCAGAAAATCTACAAGCTTTCTTTACTGGACCAAATCGTTCCACCAATCTATGTTCCCCTGGTGCTATATTATCCAAACCTGGAAAATGAACCAAAAAACGCCGAATTCATTTCTCAGACAACACAAATCCTGAAGGAATCACTTTCTGCAACTCTCACTCATTTTTATCCCTTGGCCGGAAGAGTTAAAGATAGTATGTCCATCGATTGCAATGATGAAGGCGTCCTCTTCGTCGTGGCCAAATTCAGCTCCCACCTGTCGGATTTCCTGGAAAACCCCGACCCGGAAGCCTGTCGGGGTCACATTCCGAGTTTGCTCACGTGGGCTGAACCAGGCCCTGGATCCGACGTCACCATGATCCAGGTTAATTTCTTTGACTGTGGTGGTATAGCAATTGGTTCGCTTTTCTTGCATAAAGTAGCAGATGGAGTAACAACTGGTACTTTTATGAAAGCTTGGGCCGCGGCCACAGCAGTTTCTGCGGAAAAAGTGTTGCCGACATATTTGGCTCAATCTGTTTTCCCACAGAATGAAGAAATGAAGAGGGAATACCATCTATTTTCCGCTATGAGACAGTATTTCAAATTTGGAAAAACTATAATGAGGCGCTATGTTTTTAATCCCTCGGCAATATCAACACTCAGGGACGAATTAAACTCACCAGAAAGCCTCAAACAGCGCCCGACGAGAGTTGAAGTTGTCTCGGCCTTCCTCTGGAAGTGTTTCATGGCTGCTTCCGCGGCTGCAAACAAACCCAGCCTGGACTGGAATAACCATATTTCAAAATCTTTGGTGACTCATGGAGTTAACATGAGAAGAAAAGCCGACCCCCCATTTCCAGAACACAGCTTCGGAAATTTCGTCTGGTTGGTGCCCGCATCAAGCTTCAACAATGAAGCCGACAGGGATCTAAAACACCTGTTCGGTAAAGTAAGAAACGCGATAAGCAAAGTCGACATGGACTTTGTTACGACAATGCAAGGGAGTGAAGGGTTTTCGGGTTATGCCACGAATCTTCAAGAATCTTGGAGTGGATTTCCTGAGAATGCTGATTACTTGGCTATCTCCAGCTGGTGCAATTTCGGGTTATATAGTATTGATTTCGGGTGGGGGAAGCCTGTCTGGATAACTAAATGTGATGCTGGAAGTCCTGTAGAATGGCCATTTATCAATGTGCTTTGGCTGATGGACACCCGACAGGGCGACGGAATAGAAGCATGGCTGACCCTGGATGAAAACCACTTTGCGGAATTTGACAAAATCCAGGAGCTTCGTGATCTTGCTTCTGTCGATCCTAGTCCACTGGAAATCGCCGGGATCAAATTAAACTAGTTATAAATCTCGACGTTTATCTGGAATTTGTGGGGTTCTACTATGCTGAAAAATGTTGAAATTGTACTTTGAATAAGATTACCTCCGTCTCCAATTAGAGGAGGTTTTGTTTCCATTTTAGGAATTGTACTCTGGGTTCATCTCTTTTTTAGCAGTTTTTATTTTACATGTCATTTTGTGCCTCATTTCCTATCCCCTATCCCACTATACTGAATGGATACCAAGTGTATCTGATTTCAAATGAATTATTTTTATGAAAAAATATTTGATACACTTAAATAGAAGATGAAATATAAAATATAATAGAGTATCCAAGTAGGCATCATCACTACTTTTCAATTTTAATACATAAAAAATGTTGTTTCAGATAAGTTTTAGGTCTTGTTGATGTTTGGTACACGTTGAGGCCTCAGAATTTTACCGATGAAATTTTGGGTTCAAAATCTATTAAATTTATAGTTATTTATCTCACTCTATAATAATATAAGGATTGTTATTTTGTTATTTGCTATAATTAATGATTATTACATAGTGACTGAATTAATTTATTTTTATTATGATTTGAGCACGAATAAAGGATATGGAAACAAAAATGGGTAAAAAAAAACACTTACATAATTCATTAAATTAACCTACTTTGATAGATGATGCAGACAAAAGCTTACTATTGTTATAAAGAATTACAAAAAAAAAAAAAAATTATAAAATAATTGTCAAAACTCACATAAATATATTTCAATATATATATGGTGTGGATATTGAAAATTCGCTCTTGATCCGAATTCAAACGTTTTTTTTTTATTTGCTTGAACCTTTTTTTTTTTTATCTGTGTCGATTTAAATCTTGTGCTCAACAACGAATTCTTATATATATACTGTATCTATTGAGGGGCAGAGTGTTAAATATAACAAGCATAATTAATTGAACTTTTTCCTTGAAATAGATTAGGATTTTGAAACATACCATACTCATTATTGTCATACAATAGTGATTCTTGTTTGAAAATAGTAAAATAAAAAGTCAAAATTTTTTTATCCTAACATTAATTACGCTGTGTATTAATCATTGATATATATATATATTGACTAATAAAGAATAAAACGGGCAACATTCTCTAAAGCAAGAGCATTGTTGAAATATGTATAGTGGGTGAGACTTCTTTGTTCCACCTAACTCCGCTTTTCATGATTTAGATAAGGAATGAGGTCGTTTTCTTACATTATGAATGGGTTTGAATTTGTAGGGTTTTCCACCTCCTCAAGTGATTAAACATGTTTTCATGCATTTGTCGAGTGATTATTCGATTAAATTACTATCAGTTTCATACATAAAATATAGAATTAAGTATTGAAATTTAACAAATTTTTAACGTGTATGTATAAATAAATAAATAATAATATCAATAATTAATCAATTTGGGCTTGAAAATAATAATTGAAGTATTGGCTTTTAATTGTCCTACTGATTTTTGAATGCTAGATTTATGTGGATTTTCTTGGAAGGATTTACAAAAGAATAGTTATGGTTTCCCCTAAAACTACATTAGTACTATTGACTATATTTGCACTTCCAACTTGGTATAATAATTGGTAGACTTAAATTAATTATTCTTATTTGATATGGGGTGGTATCAAGGTCCTTCGATAAAGAAGGCAGTATTCAAATCACACTTCAATCCTAAAAAATTTTAATTTTGATAAGCAAAAATGTTCAAATTCACTGATTTATCCACAAGAATACACATTAGATCAATTGAGTTGTTCTTCAATTAAAACCCTCTAATACTTAAAAAAAAATCAAATTATGAGCAATTGATATTACACCTAAAATCTATAAATAAAGTGAATGTGAAATAATACAATCTTTCTATATTTATAAGCGAATTAAGATTATTTCTGATTTTTCAAGAACAACGAGGCTAGAACAGAACCCTCATTATCATCACAATCATTATTATTATTACTATTATCATCAATTTATCGTCATCATCATTTTTGGTAAGGTGAACTGGTGAAGTGTTGAAGAGGGCGGTTGGGTGCCCGCGAGGTTTGGGTGGAGAAAGTTGGCATACTAACCATGGGATGGGAAATTGGGAACCTCCAATTTTGTGAAAACTTGAGAAAGTTGTTGTGTTTTTTCTTTTTCTTTTTTCCCTCATCTTTCTTTAATATTAAATTCTTCACAATTGGCAGAAAAACCCATATATAGATAATTTGTGTTTTTACAAGTCTACAAACCCAATAGTAGTGCTTATCCGGAAAAGTAATTCAAGTCCAGCCAATTTTACTTTGGGATATAGGCTTAGAGCCCAATTGAAAGTGTCGCACAATGAAGGTCAACGGGCCTAGATTGGGTAGCTTGAGTTTATTTGTTCATTTTTCATATTGATGTGTCCAATTCGATGGATTGTGTTAGCATGTAGCCCAAAGGTATTAGTTTCTCCTATTATATGGAGGTTTCATATTCGAGCTTGTATAAATTTTTTTGTGCACCTTATGTTCATTGTGTTTAGTTTATACTTTAATTTATTTAATTTGAAAAATAGAAAAATATTGATTTGTTGAAATGATAACAATTCATCATTTGTAATGCTCCTTAAAAAAAAAAATTCGATGGATTGCTTATTTTAATGAGTCTCTAATCACAAAATAAAATTGAGATTAAAATCATGGATTGGATAGTTCAACCCTCACTAGGTGCCTGCTGGCTGGCACTACATTGGAGCGGTTGGGTTTCAAACATTTGACAATAAATTTAGTCATCATCAATTCCCTTGATTTCAAGGTTTATGATAATATTAAATCTTATTTAATATTAAAATTATAATTCCTCTCCTCATTCGTTAAGATGCCATGTGTAAGTGAAACCTCCATCGATTTGTGCTAACGAAATAATATTTCAATGTGATTAAACATTAAGGTTTAATAGTAACATACGTCTATATGCAAAAAATAAGTAAAAAAGAGTAGGACAAATGTTGTAGACTTTATTTATTTATTTGTTTGTATATATGCATGTTAGGCATTCGATAAATTCGAAACCCTTATCTTACACTATATGCATGAGAATATTAACGAGTCAAGTGACTAGCTGAAGTAGACTAATTTAACATAATCAACGAAATTTTGAATGAGTATGTTTAGAAATTTTTGGTAAAATGCATTATGAGTATATTTCAATTAGGATTGTAAATGGGTATTCGAAAATTCGTTTAGCGTTTTCACTCGTATTCATTTTATTTGTATCCATTTAAAGTGGATATTATTTACTATATATATTTTTTAATAAAAATTTCATAATCTATATATGTATATATAAATTATAATCGAAGAATTAGGAAGAAAAAGAATAAATTTAAAAAATTATTATGATACAGAAAAAAGAATTGAAGAATAAAGTTAATCAATATAATTATTGTGGGTTGACTTTATCGTTAATATACTTTAATGCCATTATTATTATTTATAAGTACTAATAATCAATTATAAAATTAATTATTAATTAGAATTATGCTATTTGTTTGATTGCTTTCTTTTTAATGAAATTATATAGTTCTTTCTGTTAACTAAAATATGTATTTGTTATAAGTTCATAGTTGGTAAATATATATCTAAATAATTATCATCAATATGAATATACAAATAATTTGAATATAGATAAGTTTAATAAAATATAAATAAATTTAAATAATTATAATCGAATATGAATATGTCTGAATTTGATTGATATCTGACGGATGCGAATTTGGATATCATTTTTAAATATCCATAAAATTCATATCCAAATATTTAAAAAATTAAATAAATATAAATATGAAAATAATATATTCGATCATTTTAATATCTATTTTAACCCCTAATTTTAGTCCAGGAAGCATGCAGTAAAGGAGTGTTTTGAAAAATGGACTGAACATAATTATTAGTTTCAACTAATTTGGCCACTAGTTCCACTGATATAATGCCACAACGACATAACAGAGCGACCATGCACGCGGTTCATTAATCTCAAATGCCTTGGTTTACAGGTCCCATTTGACCATGCATATATTTACTGGATGTTTTTAAAAATCCTAAAAAATAGAAGCGTATATATGTAAGTATGTAAAAGTTGCCTCTTGCTGAAAAGCATTTAACCTTTTAATTGGATCCAGAAGATAGTTAAATTTCAGTATAGATAGGAAAATGAAGACATTAATGAAAATTAGTCATAGGATCGATTTATTTATTTACATTTTTATATGCACACATGCATCTGGCTATTATTTATTATGATTCAAATCTAATGTAGGATTGAATTAAGTTGAGTTTCGAAATTTAAGTCTAGAATATTCTAACCTGAATCCTAAGATCACAAGAAAGATAGTCATGACTAAAATTTGTCAAGTAAAAATCTTTCAGCCCTTAAATTAGTAGCTCGTAGAGGATAATTCTAACCCACATCAAGTTTGGTCATACCATCCAATAAATTTATACCATGTGGAAAATCAATTTCTTAAATAAAAATGGTCAAATTTTAATTTCCCAATCAAACTGTACAATCTCAAATTATAGAAATTTCAAATCTAAATTTTGAATTCAATCTTTGAATTCACTATCATAACCCACCCTTGTTTCTCTTATCTTCACCATATTATTTCAATTTCTTTCATACCTCTCTCCATTTTTCTTTTAACAACTAGCAAATATCATCTTGAACCCACCCACATACCTTTACTTAATATGTACATATTGAATTAGGTATGATATTATTAATGCCAAAAAAACTTATTTTAACATAGATTTCAATTGTGCTGTCGTGTTGGAATTAATCTTGATGCCAAAAAATATTTATTTATTTATTTATTTTTTAGGAATGGCCATTTAAAAAATGAAATGAAATCTCTTACTTCATTTTACTAAAAAGTTAGAATTTTAGCAAAGTTTATATATAAATTAGAGATTACATAAAACTAATTTATTAAGGAGTTAAATTTCTGGGCCATCTCAAATATTATCTAGAAAAAAAATAAAATCTACCCATTGATAAATAAACATGATTCAACGACACGCGTGTTGGTTGTCATGTCTGTATGAAATCATGAATTGAAGGTTGTGTGTTTGCTACAATAATAATATTGCAGTAAGAAAACTTCTCCCCTTTTTTGCAATTTTTAATGTTTCAATAAGAAGGTAATGAATTCTTATTTTGACATATTTTTTTTCCTTACAATTTGTGATTCTCCACTTTTTTGCAATCTTTAGATGGTGATTGGTATGCATGAATGGAATAAGGTGGGAATGGAATGACTTTAGAAATGGAATGAAGATGGGAAATCAATGGTGATGACATAACTCATCATATACTAGGTATATATAAAGAATAAGAAAGAAATGGAATTGTCATTCCATGTTTGGTTCCATTCTTATGATTGGTATTTAGCAATAACCGATAGGAATGGAATGGAACTTTTTAAATAACCAAATTACCCTTTTATGGAAATTTACTAAAATAAAAGCATTTACTAGCAATTTTTTTTAATATCTTATTGTAAAAGATTTTTGTGGGGTAAATCTATAATTATGTAATTTTAATACACTTTTAATGCTATTCGAATTGCATCAACAAATATATGTATTTTATATCTTATCAACTATCTTTTACACATTTAAGAAAAATAATATAAACACCATTCCTTTGAAATTACTTGTTCTATAATTATAACTTAGTAAGTTTTTTTGAACTTTTTGATAAAATATTATTAAAAAATCATAAAATATCTTATGACTAAAGTACTTAACTTTTTTGTGATAAGGCTACAACGCTTTGATTGCACCTTTTTTTATAAGTTTAATTTGAAGAGTTGTTGATGAAATCCACGACTCTTCATTTATGAGTGATATGGGATA
>JACGDI010005642.1:310562-325381 GCA_014898725.1 Jacaranda copaia | reverse complement strand
TTTTTTTTTTTTTTAGTGCAAAAAGAGCCTTTAGTTTTTGAAATAAATACATAGACCCGCCATATTCATCCTTACGTCACTAATTAAATGGCGATTTTAGTACTCAAAAATTGTTTTGGCTAAAGTTAGTTAGGTATATTGCTCGACCAATGACAACAAACTCCTAGTGGCAATTCTATAATGCTGAGAATATATTCCAAATGAGCATTGAATTATTCAATTGAAATACTGTGATAATATAAAGTAACATATGAGCACTATCGTGTGTAATTTAATAACTAATTTATTTATTTTATTAAAAAATTACACATATACATCCACTAAGAGTTT
The DNA here is from genome assembly GCA_014898725.1 of Jacaranda copaia. Classification (NCBI taxonomy): domain Eukaryota; kingdom Viridiplantae; phylum Streptophyta; class Magnoliopsida; order Lamiales; family Bignoniaceae; genus Jacaranda; species Jacaranda copaia. Next base: position 325,051 of record JACGDI010005642.1, on the reverse strand, counting down.
GTTAGGGATCAAACCTCAAACATCTAATTATGAGGGTAATGTTATTGTATCAATTGACAACTCGACAATAACTAAACTAATTAAATATATTTCTAAAATTGGTGATTCTCAAGATATCCTTAATGAATTGATATTAATTTCTATTTTTAGGGCTTGTATCCTTTTTATATGGATCAATTTAATCTAACTTGCAGATTTGTTTAAATTGTTATACTTTGCACGTGTCCATCTGTTATATAATTTAGCAGTTTTTATCTATTAATATGTGCTCGTATTATCCACGGATTAAATTAATTATAATTAAGAACATAATTTTTTTTATATTATTCTTATTCTATGTAAAAATGAGTTTAATTCAAGATGTATTTCTTTAATAAGACACATACAAATTAAAATTTTTCCATGTAATTATAATGAATGAAAAATGTGAAAATTGGGATTGTTAACCGGTCAAATTTGAATCGAATCAGTCATTACAAAATTATTTTTAATTTAATTATATTGTTCATGATTTTCCAAATCTTGATCAGGCATTATAATTTTATTTTTTAAGAATTGCATTAAATTTATTGAGTTACTTTTTGTGATGGAAAAATAGTTGTTTGTATTTTTATGATGTGCATTTATAGATATGATGATGTTGTGACAAATGATTTTTTTTAGTATCTTTGATATTCATACGTTATAATTACGTGAAAGGTTTTTTAATTTTGTATGTATCTTATTAAAAAATACAGTGTGAATTAAATTTATCTTTACATAGAATAAGAATAATATAAGTAAATTATATTTGTAATTATAATTAATTTAGTCCATCATAATACAAGCACATATTAAATAGATAAAAATTGCTAAATTATATAAACAGATGAACACATGCAAAGTATAACAATCTAAACAAACCTGCAAGTTAGATTAAATTGAACCGTGGAAAAGGGATACAAACCCTAGAAATAGAAATTAATATCAATTCATTAAGGATATTTTGAGAATCACTCATTTAAGTATATTTAAGTAGATCAGTTATTGTCAAGTTGTCAACTGATATAATATCATTATCTTTATATTTGTATATTTGAGGTTTGATCCCTAATAAATTTTTACTGAACGTATGTGTGCAATTTTTTTTCTTAAAAAAAAATAAATTAGTTATTAAATTATATATGATAGTAGTAATTAATATTTTACTTTATATTATCACAGTATTTCAATTGAATAATTCAATGCCCATTTGGAATATATTCTCAGCATTATAGGATTGCCACTAGGAGTTTGCTTTCGTTCTCAAGCAATTTACCTAACCAACTTTAGCGAAATCAATTTTGGAGAATTAAAATCGCCATTTATATAATTAGTCAACAGCTGCGGGACTTAAGGATGAAGATGGCCTGTCTATATATTTATTTCAAAAACAATGATTCACCTAACAAGACAATGAGCTGGTAATTTGTGTTTCATATTCACTGGATTCAGAGTCCAATATTTCAAACTCGCTCATTCAATCCCGAAGAAGTTTAGTGCATGCTCATATATATATATATATATATATATATGGAGGACTTCGAATCCAAAGAAAGATATATAGGCTGTAATTGTTTGTAAGTTTTGACCGCAGTTTTTGTGTTCTAAAGATTTTGGAGTTGTTTTGAAATTTTAGAGATACGAGAATAGAAAATGATGTTGTGATTTGATGTGAAATAAAATGTAATGACTATGGTGATGTGATGTTGTGATTAGTTGTGAAATTATTTTTCAGATATATTTGCGATAATTAGATTGTTTTATGAGTTTTGATTTTTGAATTTGTTTGACATATTTGTATTTAAAAAAATATTTAATTATATATCATACATTTATAAATTTATTGAATTTATTCGTAATTAAATGAAAAATAAATTATTTCAAAAATTTTATTTATATTTTTCCAATAATAAAGTATTATATATATAAAAGACATTTTAGGGCACTTCTTTTGGGACAATATGAAATTTTTTCAAGAAAATTTTGTAATTATTTTTAACAAAAATACAATTACACCTTACTTGGGTAAATTGCAAACATTGGACCGTAAATAAAGCCATTTTACAAAAGAGGACCGAAATAAAGGTTGTGGCAAAATTAGGATCACAACTATAAAAAAAAGTAAAAAAAAAATGGACAACGCTTGTTGGAAAGCATAGTCAGCTCACCAGAAAGCATAATCAGTGCCGAAATTTGCTTGTGTAGTGCTTGATTGGAAGAGGTTTGTCTCGTTTTATGCCACGTATACTTTGATAAAGAAAAAATTGCAAAATGGGATTGTAAATAAGGCCATTTCGTGAAAGAGGACCAGAATTAAGGAATAGCAAAAAAGATAACCACATAACACAAAAATATTAAGTGGCAAAAGATCAGATAAAAATTGATAACATCATAATGCTATGAAATTTACCTAATTCATAAAAAATAACTATTGATACAAAATCAAATGAAAACTTATGAAGCCAGAATACTACAAAATTCAATTGATTCATTCAACAACGACTAATGATGCAAAAATAGATAAATTGATGAGCTTGCATTGGGTGAAAATTTTGATATTATTCATTATTTCAATTTCATGTGTTATTTTTTTTTGCTGCTCCTTAATTTATTTCATTTTTTGCAAAATGACCTTACTTATTGTACTATTTTTGCAATTTTTTCTTTATCAGAATACATGTGGTGCGCATATGACAAGGCATGAAGTTATGCTAGCTGAGCTCCCTGCAAACATATTCCAGCGCTGAATGTACTTTTCGGTGAGCCTTGGCTTTTTTTTTTTTTTTTAAGTTATGGTCTTAGTTTTGCCACTTTAATTTTGATTCTCTTTTGCAAAATGGTTTTATTTATGGTCCTATTTTTGCAAATTACTTGACCTTACCCGATTAATTACAAAGTATGTTTTAAATTTTAATTTGTTATAAAAAAAAGTTTTTGTTTTTCACTATTTAACATATTATCAAAGTATTTGATGGTTTTTCTTTATAAAAAAAATTGTTTTAATTTATTAATTATTAATATAAAAAATTCAAATACGAAACTTATTTAAATAAAAAATCAGACATTAATAATTACGAATAAATAATTTGATAATTAATCTCCTCCTTCATTGTCCTAGTAGCTACAATAAAACAAAGCCATCATCGTGAGATAAATACCAAGAAAAAGAAAGAATTAAAATCAATTTTTGGACATTAAAAGGAAAAATCAAATAGGGAGCTCCCGTTTGAAAGCTTCGATCTTCTTAATTTATCTCGTCTTGCGGCCCATTAACGTAGTCATCAAGTTTCGAAATCTTTTTGGACGCAATGAGAATCCTCGAAACTTCTGCAAGAAACTCGCCGTGGTTTTCGGAACCCTTTTTCCGATGAAAAACTACATTCTAAGGTAGGCTCCGGTGGGATTAAGGATCCCATTTTTCTGCCAGATCTTTGACGGATTGTAATTCTCTGTTGTCCACTCGTGTTTATGTTTAATAACAATAACAATAACAGTAATAATAATAATAATAATAATAATAATAATAATAATAATAATAATAATAATAATAATATACAAATGAGCAATGTGAATGGGGGAGTGTGTAGAGAGAGAAACAGTGGAAGCTGAAAGAACTAAAAAGGAAAGGAAATTGGGATAAGGAGAGAGGATGCGCCCGGAAGGGGCCAGATTTTGCCTGTGAGATAGTCCTGTTGAAAGTCTCGAAAGACAACCGAACAAAGCCTGGTTTCTAAAACATGTTTTGAAGACCAAAAAATGGAGATTTGCCCTACGGACAATCGCAGCCATATATTTTCAGTTGGGAAAAATATAAAATTGGTCCTTTAACTTGTGTTCACCGGTAAAATAGGATTTTAACTTTTCGAGTCGTAAAATTGGTACCTCAACTTTTAAATTTGACAATTTAAGAACAAATTTGGTTCGAATTCCATTTTCCTCTAGCCTGATTCTACGTGACAGTTGATTTGGCGCCACATGACGCTTTGTCAGCACGCTCTTCTCCCATCCACTTATGTGGTGATTGATATAGCATATTCACTTGCCACATTAACAAAATAAAATAAAAAATAAATAAAAATTTAAAAAAATACATAAATTTTAAAAAATATTTATTTGCACATATATACATATACATACATATAAACACTTATAAGTATATATAACTATAATATATATACACCATCAAATGGCTGGCGGCAAGGCAGCAACCATCATGAGCACCAATTTTGTGACTCAAAAAGTTAAAATCCTATTTTGCTACTGAACACAAATTAAAGGACTAATTTTGCATTTTTCCCTATCCAGTTCCCCTTCCAAAATTAAACCAATTAACCTTAATTATTCATCAATTTTCTTGGCAATAAAATGAAATTGGAGGCTGGAGAAATAATTTCAAGAGAATACATTAAGCCCTATTCTCCAACAACCCATGACAAGAGAATGTACAAGCTTTCTTTACTAAACCAGATCATTCCACCCATCTATGTTCCTATGGTGTTATATTATCCTAATCTGGAGAATAAACCCAAGGACGCTGAGTTCATTTCTCAGACGACCCAAATCCTGAAGCAATCACTGTCTGCAACTCTAATCCGCTTTCATCCCTCAGCAGGAAGAATTAAAGATCGTTTATCCATCGATTGCAACAACGAAGTCCTTTTTTAAGTCGCCAAATTCAGTGTCCGCCGGTCAAATTTCCTGAAAACCCCAATGTGGCAGCCTGCCGGGGCCACATTCTGAGTGAACTTACGTTGGCTGAACCAGATTCCGGATCCCTCGTCAACATTATCCAGGTTAACTGCTTTGATTGTGGCGGCCTAGCAATTGGTTCACTTATCTTTCATAAAGTAGCAGATGGAGTAACAATTGGTACTTTTGTGAAAGCTTGGGCCGCCGCCGCTGCAGTTTCTGCAGAAACAGTGGTCCCGAAATATTTGGCTCAATCGTTTTTTGCCGCAGGCCGCAGGATGAAGCGATGCAGAGGGAATCGCATTTGTCTTCTGGAATGAGACAGTATTTCAAATTCGGGAAAACTGTCGTGAGGCGCTATATATTTGATGCCTCCACAATATCAACCTTTAGGGCCAAATTGGATGGCCGGAAGGCCTCAAACAGCGTCCGACGAGAGTTCAAGTTGTCACGGCCTTCCTCGTTTGATGGCCGCTTCCGCAGCTATAAACAAATCGAGCTCGGAAAGGAATAATCATTCAGAATCTCTTGTGACTCATGGAGTTAACATGAGCAGAAAAGTCGAACCCCCATTTCCAGAACACTGCTTCGAGAATTTCGTTTGGCTGGCGCCCGCATCAAGCTTCAACAGTGAACCCAGCAGGGATTTAAAACACCTGTTGGGTAAAGTAACAAACGGGACAAGCAAAGTCAATGCAGACTTTATTACAAGAGTGCAAGGGTTTGAAGGGTTTGAAGGTTATACTAAGAATATTCAAGAATCTTGGAGTGGATTTCCTGAGAATGCTGATTATTTGGCGTTGGAGTCCTTATGCGAAACATAAAATGAGGCCTTTTGTATAGAATGAAGAATTAATTTTTTAATACACATGTCTTTTTAATAATCATTTCATATTATAGAAAAAAACTTCTTGTATAAAATATTATTATTTAAATTTTAGTCTTTGACTTTTTTGAGATACAAAATTATTAATTGTATTTGTATAATTAATTTTATTTGACATTCTTTTTCAATTGATAGCATAGCTAGTCCATTTTATCTTTCTTGAGACATTGATAGATTTTATTAGTTTCAATTTTGAAAAATTTATTTTGGAAGAAGAAAAATAAATTTAAGAAATAATATTTTGATTTATAGTAAAAGAGAATTAACACTAATATTATTTAGTTATTAGTATTGAAAAAGAATCAACGAGATAGAGTTTTGATAAGCAAAAGAATAAGAATTAAAAGGAGAATGGAGATCTTGGAGAATCAAAAGTAATAAAATTTAACTATTATTTTTAATTAATTATTTTATTGTAGGTCTAACTAATAAGGCCTCCAAATAAAAGGCCTAATACTTTTTTTTTAAATGCCTAAATTGTTTGAAAAAGAAAAAATATATATGAGGTTTCTAAACTAAAGACTTAATTTTTTAGGCCGATGATGTAAAACAAAAATATAGGTTTTATATTTTTATATTTGAGGTCTAAAATATAATAGAAAATACATATAAGAGGCCTTCAAAATTTGGAGGTCCAAGGCAGTCGCCTTTCTTAACTAAAGGTAGAGCCACCTCTGCTTGGCAATCTCTAGCTGGTGCAACTTCGGGCTTTATAGAATTGATTTCGGGTGGGGGAATCCTGTCTGGATAACTAAATGTGATGCTGGAAGTGATGAAGAATTACCATTTATCAATATTCTTTGGCTGATGGACACCAGACAGGGCGACGGAGTAGAAGAATGGCCGACCGGGAAGAAAAATATTTTCCTGAATTCGACAAAATTCAGGAGGTTCGTGATCTTGCTTTTGTTGATCCTAGTCCACTGGAAATGGCGGGCATCAAACTCTTATTCTAGTGTAGTTAATTGGATGAAGTCGTCATCTTAATTATCCGTGATGATTTCCAAATAATTAAAGTACAACCCCACAATCCGTGATGATTTCCAATTCGAATTGTGGGGTTGTACTTTAATTATTTGCTGAAAATGTTGAAAAACTGTCTTCGAATAAGATCGACTACCTCTACCTCAAAAAGTTGTCCTTTGAACATAGCCAAGTGACCATATGGTAGTTGTGTATACATTATTTTATCTGATTAATAATTCATTCTATTTCATTATAATTAATTGATTATTACTTGACGATTGTGTTAAATTAATTATTATTATGATTTAAGTACGAATTAAGAATATATATAATTGAAACAAAAAATTACACAAAGATTTATGTGCCTCATCCAAATGGGACAGTGTATGCCGGACGATTATAGAATTTTTGCACGTCAAAATAGATACAATAAGAGAGAGCATGAAACAATTATCAAAACTGTAATACTATTCTCTAAAATAGGTTGCAAATAGAGCCCTCCACACCAACTAGGCAGACCCTAATTGAATGTATCTGCACTTCCAATCTGTAAAAAATTTGACCGTCTTACTTAGCTATCCTTTTACAATAAATGACAAGCTTAAATTAATGATTATTACTTGATATTGTGTCGTAGCAGAGTCCTATGATAAAAAAAATAATATTCAAATAAGACTTCATTTCTAAAAGGTTCCAATTTCGATTTGCAAAAGCGTTTGAGTTCATTAACTAATTTATCTAAAAAACACGCATGAGATCCATTGAGTTGATTTTCAACTAAAACCCTAATTCAATAAATAAAAGTACAATTATGAGCAATTGATATTGCACTATCTATAAGTAAAATTCATACAAAATAACAAAACATTCCCATATTTGGGAGTGAAACTCTTCATAGTTGGCTAAAATCAGTCGCTAAAATTGTACAATGTAAATTGGCACGCTTTATGTGGTTAGATGCCTTTCAAATTTACGACTAGTATTATAGGTCAAGATTCTAATCAAATCAAATGAATCAATTTTAAATTTATTAAAAAATGATACAAATTTTATATAACAATATATATGTTTCAAAAAATAAGATTTATTTCTAATTTTTCAAAAGTTACATGGCTAGAACTCTTGTCGCCGTCGTCGTCGTGATTATTATTATAGATGTTGTTATCATCGTCATCATTTTGATAAGAAAAGTGTTAAAGAGGGCGGGTGGGTGCATAAGGGTGGAGAAAGTTGGTATACTAACCACGAGAAAGTGGGAAGCCTTGTGCATTGTCCAATTATGTTTTCTTAAGAGAAACTCCAACTTTTTAAATATTTCACAAATAAACGTATGCATTTTTTGAGGTCATTATTAAATTAAAAATATTTTCTAAAACATATTACAACTATACATATATAATAAATCAATCATTAAGTATATATATTAACCAATTAACCATTACATATATACACATAAAAAATTTACTTCCACTCTAATAATCCATCAAAAAGTGAATTGATATGATGTATACAGTAAATTGTCTTTTCAAAAAATATGTTTCAGTAATTCCAAAACAATAAGGAATAAATATCACAATGTCCAATCTCATTATTAAAATATATTATCCCAAAATATTTTTTTCGAAACATTCCAAACATAACCAAACAAGCTTGATTTTGTGAAAACTGGACAAGGTGCGCTGCGCTGTGTGTGTGTGTGTTTTCCTCTGTACTTTTTCTCAATAATAGTGCATAGTGAATTCTTCACAGTTGGCGAGGAAACGTATCGCCCAAATTGCCCATCTCCGAAAAAATAATGCAAGTTCAGCCTATTTTATTTTGGGCTATTGGTTTAGGGCCCAATTGAAGGTGTTGCATATAGGGAGCTCAGCCGCAGTTCTTTTAGAGAAAAATTGTAAACGGGCCAAGATTGGAAAACTTGAGCTCATTTGCACATTTTTTGCGTTTGTGTAGGCCCTGGTTCAAAAAGCTATTCCAAAAGCTTGACAAACAAGCAAGAAAGCGTGATATACTCTACTAAGTACTCAATTTTTTTTAACTAGTTCTTTGGTAAAGGCACCATTCAATGAAGAGAATAAACTTTAGAAAGTGGTGTGATTTGCATTGTTCTTGAGGTCTGGTCTAATCAAGTAAGTCTATTTGTATTTTGTTATTTCTTGAGATAGGAAGATTGGTGGGATTTAAAGTTTGAAATACAGAAAAATATTGGGTCATTGAATATGTCACAGTTATAATCTCTCGAAGCCTAAGATAGAAGATTGCGTCGGATGAATAAGAAATTTGGTCAAGTACATCGGAAAATATGTAAGAATGAATGCATGAACCTTCTCAATTTGGGACAAGGGTTATTTATGGGGTACTAAATAAAAGGACCTTTCACATCAAGGCCAAATGAAGGATTAAGATCAGCAATCCGAATCATAAATGCTATATCTGGTGTCCTTTAGGAATGCTCGACCTAAATAAAAAAGATGAATCTTCATGGTCTTTTGAGTATTTTCTTTTCATTATAGAGACAATTATTTTTTTGGTTCATACCATATCATTAATTCTACCACTTCTTTATTCATGCTTTCGGGGATGAAGTATATATATATATATCCTTCATAGCATAGAATTACTACAAGGAATCTGCTTTCATTGATTCTCAAACAATTTACCTAATTATTACTCTATCCATATCCGTATCCTAAAATATTCAAACAAAAATATTCTATATTATACCAATTTTAAAATATTTAAAAGAATAAGACCCTAACCCCATCGTACCTTACCCTATCAACCTAAGACCCATTAAATCTAGTTTATTGGACTTATATTTTTAATGTATACACTAATTTTCTTAATATATAGTAAAAATATTATTTGGCATTCAATACCAATTTTTTTTCTATATTTAAATTAGTTAATCTTTATTTTTAATTTTTCATTCCTTAATAAAGTTTTTATTAGCAAAATTTATTCATTAGTGAAATTAATTTTAGTAACTTTTTTTGTAAAAAATATTTATTCCACTATTAATTTTAATATTATTAATTTATTAATGAAAACTGTTCAAATGTTGTTATTACTGTTCCAATTAAAAAAAAATAGTTGTTAGCCCAATATATTAACTTTATTAACTTTATTAATTTAGTTTAGTTTTTAATGAAGAAAATTGGTTTGTTGTTACTATCCATTCATATATTTGTAATTTTTTTATATAAAAAAGTTTATCATTAATATAAATTTAAATTTGGTATAGACAAGTTTTAGGTTAATGAATTAAATTTAAGTATAAAAAATGAGTAATTTTTCGGTAAAGGTACATGGATAATTTATGGAAATAAACCCTATCTATATCTATTATATTGCCTTTAATAAATATGGATATGAGTATAGGTGCGATATTTTGGGCCTGAAGAGGGTACTACCTGACCCCGTTTATAGGCCTATAATAACTGTAGCAAAATCAATTTCTGAGAATTAAAATCGCCATTTTTGTCAACAGCTGCGGGAAGGATATTTATGAAGATGGCCTGCTCATATACTTATTTCAAAAGCTGAAAGGCCCTATCTGTTTTTAAAAAAATAGTTATGACTTTGAAGTAATACTTTCATCTCGTCATCAACCTGCCGGTTTCCAGCTAATAGCAATATTTGTTTATTTTGCTAGTGAAAACAATGATTCGACTAAAAGAACAACAACCAGTACTGGTTGAAAGTTTAATAGACATATATATATATATATATATATATATTTCAAAGTGACTCGTTCAATCCCAAAGAAGTTTACAGCTGCATGCATGCTCATATAAATAGAGGACATCGATTCCAAAGAAAGATACATATTTCCAGTTTCCCTGCCTTCTGAAATTAAACCACCCTCATAATTAATCAATTTTCTTGGCAAGAAAATGAAAATGGAGGCTGGAGAAATAATTTCGAGAGAATACATAAAGCCCTCTTCACCAACACCCCATGACCAGAGAGTCTACAAGCTTTCTTTGCTAGACCAGATCATTCCACCCTTCTATGCTCCTACGGTGCTATACTATCCTAACCTGGAGAATAAACCCAAGGACGCTGATTTCATTTCCCAGGCGACACAAATCCTGAAACAATCACTTTCTGCAACTCTAACCCGCTTTTATCCCTTAGCAGGAAGAATTAAAGATCGTTTGTCCGTCGATTGCAACGACGAAGGCGTCCTCTTTGTAGTCGCCAAATTCAGCGCCCGCCTGTCAGATTTCCTGAAAAACCCGGACGCGGCGGCCTGTCGAGGCCACATCCCAAGTGAACTCACGTTGGCTGAGCCAGATCCCGGATCCCCCGTCATCATGATCCAGGTTAACATTTTTGATTGTGGCGGCCTGGCAATTGGTTCACTTTTCTTTCATAAAGTACTAGATGGAGTAACTATTGCTACATTTTTGAAATCTTGGGCCGCCGCCGCTGCAGCCGTTTCTGCAGAAACAGTGTTCCCGAAGTATTTGGGTCAATCTTTTTTCCCGCAGAATGAAGCCATGCAAAGAAAATCGCATCTGTTTTCCGTCGTGAGACGGTATTTCAAATTTGGGAAAACTGTCATGAGGCGTTATGTGTTTGATGCCTCGGCAATATCAACATTAAGGGCCAAATTGGACTCTCCAGAAGGCCACAAACCGCGCCCGACGAGAGTTGAAGTTGTCACGGCCTTCCTCTGGAAGTGTTTTATGGCTGCTTCCGAGGCTATAAACAGATCCAGCCCGGAAAATAATCGTTCAAAATCTCTTGTCACTCATAACGTTAACATAAGAAGAAAAACCGAACCCCCATTTCCAGAAGATGGCTTCGGGAATTTCGTCTGGCTGGCGGCCGCATCAAGCTTCAACAGTGAAGCCGACAGGGATTTGAAACACCTGTTCGGTAAAGTGAGAAACGGGATAAGCAAGGTCAACGCAGACTTTATTGCAAGAATGCAAGGGGACAAAGGGTTTTCCGGGTACACCAAGAATGTCCAGGAATCCTGGAGTGAATTTCCTGAGAATGCGGATTACTTGTCCATCTCAAGCTGGTGCAATTTCGGGTTTTATACTACTGATTTTGGGTGGGGGAAACCTGTCTGGATAACTAAATGTGATCATGGAAGTGATGAAGAATTTCCATTTCTCAATATTCTTTGGCTGATGGACACCAGACAGGGCGATGGAATAGAAGCATGGCTGACGCTGGACGAAAAATACTTTCCTGAATTCGACGAAATTCAGGAGATTCGTGATATTGCTTTATTTGATCCTAGTCCACTGGAAATGGCGGGCATCAAACTGTTATAAGTAATAGAGTAGTTAATGATCTTCATCAATTAAGATTTCCCATTAAATTGTTTCTCTCGAATTTGTGGGGTTGTACTTTAAGTAATTGTTGAAAATGTCGAAAAATTGTCGTCAAATAAGACTACCTCTATCCACAAGTAGATGAGGTGGTTCGTTTATCCTAATGTAATATAAGCATTGTATTTTGTATTCATTTGTTTTATACACTTTAGCATATCTTATAATGATTTATATCATGGCCTAACTTTCAATTTTAATTCTAGTTTTCAGGTCATGTGCAAGTGTTTCTCAAAGCTAGAAAACCTAAAATTCCAAGAATACGAAATTTGTCGAGTGGTATTTGGCCTAATAGTATAAATCTCACATGTATAAGATGTGAGGTAGGATGTTTGAATCTAACAAATTTCTGATTTGCGTTTGTATAAGTATTAAAAAAAATTGAGTATGATGTTTTAAGTTAAAATTCAATTTGATTGATAGTTATTTATCCAACTCTATACTAGATTATAATTCCGTTTTATTATAATTAATTGCTTATAACTTGACTATTGTGTTAAATTAATTATTATGTTATGATTTAACCATGAATTATAAGAATATTTATATAAACAGAAATTTACACTAAGATTTCTCTGTCTCATTACAATGGGACTATGTACACCGACCATAAGAGAATTTTCGCACATCAGGGAGGAATATACAACAAGAAAACAAAAACAGTTATCAAAACACTAATAGTATTCCCTAAAATAGAATATAATCCCGTGGGTAGAACCCTCCACGCCTATTGGGCAGACCCTAATAGAGTATAACTGATCAAATTTCTTTTTCGAAAAGTATAACTGATATTATTAATGTAATTGTATTTTAATTCTTGTTTAAAAAAAATTACAAAATGGACATACGTCACCTTTCAGTCTTTTACCTGGGTGAAACCAAATAATTACAAAGCAAGAATAATATCTAATTAATAATCCATCCATGGGGTTTACGCTGAATAGTAAGTTGTTTCAATTATGACATTCACTATCAAAAAATTATATATGTCGAATGGAATACCTATAAATTTTCATAGGAAATATAATTTTTTTTAATTATAATCAACAAAAAAATATCAATTGTCATTTGTAGCATGATACATTTTTTGAAGCACAATGAATTTATTATGTATTATTTGTAAGAAAAATAACATACATACATATATGTAATCATCAGCTATAGATTAGTTAATATAGCGAAAGTTAGTTATGAGAGCATTCATACAATTTTGTAATCAAAACTACGAAATTGTAGCATCGGCTACAGATTAGTCTAGTTTATGCCTTAATTTTTTGTAGTGATCACCTATGTAAGGTTCGAATCCAAACTTTTTGCAGAAGTGATTGATCTTAAAGATTTGATTTTCTTCATAAGACAAAAACCAATTTCAATAAAAAAAAGGACTTAGTCGAACAGGACAAGAAGCACACACTTTTAAACACCTTCCATTAAAAAAGACCACACGAGAGAAACTGCTATGCAATGTTTTCAAACATTGAATCAATCACTCATCATAATGGTCCTAATAATAAAATTTTTATTCTAAATTAAATTATAAGAATAATTCCATATAAGATGATTGCGTAACAAAAATAGTCCTAAATGCTTAGTCAAATTAATGGGAATACTTTTTAAAGCAAGACCATGTCAACGAAAAAGAAATATGCGTGTGCGTATATAAATTTGATTAATAAATAATAAAATCAGCCAACATTCTTTAAGGCAAGAATGAATATCTAATTTACTATCCTTCCACGGGTTGACTATCAATAAGGAATAAAGTTAGTTGTTTTTTACATTCTGGTAGGACGGCATAAATGGTGATGTGATTCCCCATAAATATATTTCAAAATAAGCTTTTAAATTATTTAAATAAATAAAATTAATATAATTGAAAGAGCTCTTAGATTTTGAAATTTAAAAATAAGTTACTTTTTTTTAAAAATTTATAAAATTCTAACATCTTATTTTGAAGGCTTATAAGTATTATTTTAAAAAAAATTTAAATATATATCTTTTGATATCTTATAAGATGTCTAATTTGAAGAGCTTATAAATTAATCCAAACATCCTCTTAAATTAATTATTATTTGTACTATATATAAAGCACCTTTCTTTTTTGCTGTATTTTTGGACGGTCTTTCTAAAATATCCTTATTATTAATTTTTTATTCTCACAATTCCTAGCGCATTTTTTTTCTTTTTCTCTAATTTTTCTCTTCAATTGTTACTTTTTTCTTTTCGTTCTATAATTTTATTTCGTCTTAATTTTTTTAATTATCATAAATGTTTAAGTGAATGTACTCAAAATTTTACTAACATATGAAAAGGTAAATAAATATTTGTTTTTGGTGGGGGGAGTGTTAGACGTGCATAGGCATAACGAGTGGAGAAAGCTGGTTGGTAACAAACAACCACGGACTTTAAATTGTGAGAAGTTGACAAATTAAGTTGGTGATCTTGATGAATTTAGGTATATAACTTAAACAAATTATTAGTCTTCTTATCCTTGATTTCCTATTAAAAGATGTTTATTTGGAATTTGTGGGATGCCACTATGCTGAAAAATGTTGAAATAGTTCGATGACAACACC
>JACGDI010005642.1:290892-307153 GCA_014898725.1 Jacaranda copaia | reverse complement strand
AAAAAAAGACAGGTGGGAATTAAAGATGTCATTTACACATTTCGATTGACATTTGATATAGTCAAAAGATTGAGTTTCAACCAAACTTGAACTTGTTAGATCACTTAATTATTTAATTGAGTTATATGTTTTGTTATTTAAATTTCCTAGCACTTTTTAATGCATATAAAAATAAACATCAAGTTAACCTAGGGTGGAGCAGATTTTAATTTAAATTTGATTCGATAATTTAGAATATTTAACCGATAAAAAATTCTACGGATATGATCCGATTAAAAAAATTTATAATTCAAAATAAATTGAGCGAATATGAATTTGACTTGATCTAATTCATTAATAATCAAAATTAGAATATGTATAGTATTACATGTATATATATAATATTGTACATAGGTTCTATAGCAATGTCAAAATGAATTTTTGAATGAAAAAGTAATGAGTTCCTATGCAACATATCAAATCGGTTAATTTTCATATAAAATGTTAGATTTGGAGATTATCTGCATCATAATTACACAACTTATTTTTCTATTTTTATAACAAAAAATAATGTAGGAAATATAATGAGCAGGAGCTGAATGTTGTTATATAAAAGAATACAATGCAAATATCAATTTGATTAAAATGAGTTTTTTTTTATAAAACATTAAGTTTATAATTAATTGGTTGGAAAATCAAGTATATATGCATTTATAATGTCAAATAAGTACTATTATCATCAGCAGAATCTAAAATACAATGATATGATAAATGGATGTGATTAAGTTATATTCCATTATATTTTTGCATGATAAATAGACTTAAACATTTATTCGTTAATATGTTGCGTGTATACTTTTTTAATAATGAATATTTTGGATTTAGATTCTACTATTTTTTTTAGAAAAATAACAAATATATGATTTTGAGGAGTATTCAGATTCTAATTCGAATCTTTGTTTGGATATCCGATTTTTATATGAATTTGAATATGGTTATACAGTTAAAATCTTATAGAATTTTGAATTAAATTCGAATTCGCATCTAGTGTGATTCGATTCGAATCTGATCTATTGATGGTCGTAAGTCAACCTATGAATTCATTGTACTTTCCTTCAACGTGCAAGTATGGCCCACAAAGCCCAGATCCGATAAAATAATTCAAGCCCGACGTATTTCATTTTGGGGCTATAGGTTTGGAGCCCAATTGAAGGTGTTACACTTAGGCCCAATGAAGATGTAAATGGGCTTAGATATGGTAGCGTGAGTTCATTTGCGCTTTTGTAATGTTGCTGTCAATTCTATGCGAACCGTTCGTTTTAATCTTAGGCATTGGAGCGTTTGCAAACACTTATTTAGCTGGTGATGGAATAGAAGCAATATGATCAATTGAGACTTTTCCCCACTCTTTTGCTTTCTACCTTGCATCTTTGAATTTCATTTATATCTATATCTATTTATATGGACACTATATGAGAAAGTTGACATATGAATACTTTGAGTGTTTTATGTTTGATTTGGGATTGTCTAAGGGATCATCTCAGTATCAATTTGATATTAGGGTTATAAAGGGAAAAGTTTTTATACATAGTCAATAAGGAGATAGGAAGAAAATTGGCTGAAATGTAAAAAATAAGTAAATATCATACTTACGTACCATTATGTAGTTACAATCTGAGTTTCTGAATTGAATATGTCCTGTTAATCCTAGCTACTTGACATTAGGGTATCTCTCCACATGTAATCTTTGGATGGGCAAGGCACATAGTGGGTAATTATGCTTAAAGTGAAATATAAATTGGGTTTGATCCATGTAAAAAGATGCCAAACACGGAGTGTTAGAATATCAAATTAATTCGACGAGTAGGGGGCAGATTAATAGACTTTTTACAAACTGCATATATCAATCTTTATTTATTTTGTTTTTTTTTTTTGCAAACTACTACTTGCGTAATTTTATCTGTTAAACTTATTTATTTTAATCTAAATTCTTTATTTTATTTCATTTCATATTTGTTTTTATTTCAACTACTTGATGAATATATACCAAAAATATCATATTGATGCGTATATATCTCCAACTCGAGCTAAAGTATTCATGAAGGTTGTAGTTGAAAAGCCATTCAATCCGAGCTCACCCCCCAATGGACAAAGTCGAGCTAAACTCAAAAAGAAGCATCTGGGACGAGATTATGAGATGGTCGAGTTGAGCTCAAAGTTACAATTTCAGCTCAATGCACAACTGGAAGATAAGGAACGTGGGCCGCATGTAGCATCATATTGTCAACTCTGATGTATGTGGGTAGTTAAAGACTTAGTGGACAGTTATAACTCCAGTTAGTGGGGTTCCTAGCCATATAAAAGGCCTTGTACGAGATTATAGAAAAAAAACAAGGAAAAATATACTAGATTACTGTTCTTATGTTTCAATTGGTGCTTTGGTAGATTACTTTTGGCATCACATATAATCACCAATCATTCTTTTTATAAAAAGATATTTAATATACTTAATATATATATATATATATATATAATGAAGTAAAAATTAAAAATATCAAATAATATAGAGAATCTAAATGTGATTTATTTACATTATTATCAATTTTTCTCCATCATCTTTCATAATTACCTCAGTTGACACCTCCAACGAAACTTCCTTGTAAGACGTGATACAGAATTCCTTTCAATTGATTGGATTATCCATTTGCATTATCAACTCTTCTCCATCATCTTTTATGGGTTTTCTATTATCCTAATTGTTTGTTTTTATTTAAGATCATGTAGGCACCTTACAATTGCTGATTTACAAACAACTAATTTCAATCATTGGATATTTTTGTTTAGAAAAGTATATAGTTCCATTCAAATAATTGGATATTTATTTTGTTCTATTTTAAATGCTTAATTTAACCTTTGTTCAATTTTTTTTTATTTAAGATATGCCCTTTGTTTTAACAAAGCAAACAAAAATCTTGAATTATTTAGATTTTACATATTCTAAACATATCCGAAATGTGTAATAGAATTAACTGAATTTATTTGTTAATTAAGATAAAAATTAAAAAATAAAATAAAATTTAAATCTATCTTCCTAAATATAATTTAATAATTTAAAGTTATCATTTTTTGATGATATAATTTAATAATTTTAAATATATACTTAGTAAGATTAAACTAACAAACATATGCAAAATAATTTAACCAATTTTATATATTAACTAAAAATAAATAAATAAAAAATTAAAGACAAAATAACAAAAACAAAAAGAAGAAAAATCTTATTCCTTTTTCCCATAACTGCCCCCACTAACCCCCATACACACACAGACCACCCGAGCCCCGCCGCCCTCCTTCCCGGGCAATAGTCGGGCTGACCATGGCCAGAGGCCAGCAAATTGAATGGCCCGGCCATGGCCGCCGGATTTTAGTAGGTGGGATATATATAACTATATATATGTATGTATTTTTTGAAGGGAAAAAAATGGGATGTAATCATGTAGATGTATGTATATATATGTGTGTCTATAACACATGTATATATATAATTTAAATATTTATAATATTTTGAATACATATTTGAAAAAAGATTGTTGTGTTATTAGCTTTTTATTCTTTAATTGATTTTTAAATTTTTTTAATAAAGATTAATTTTTTTGTTAATTTTTAAGAACAGCTCATGCTATAAGTTTTAGAATTATTATAATTTAATTGATTAATAGGTTGGTATAAAAATATAAATAAAAAATATTATCATAAAAATATGGGAGAGATTAAATAAAATTATATGTTGAATAAATGATCAAATAAATAAGAAAAAATATTTAAGATATTCAATCTAAAAAGAGGTAATTATTTAAATTTTGCTTTGTTTTCTTTATTAAAAATAAAAAACACTTAACACAATACAAAATGATTACATGATAATAAATAGAACAAATTAACATAACTATAGAAAATTCCATCTTTCATAGTTACCCTCACCCCACTTGAAAACTCCATCAAACTTCATTCTAATTGATTGGATGATTTGCCGGCAGATTTGACCTAGTAAAAATCAAGTTGTACTGGACACCTCAAGGGAAACCTGTTAACTGTCTTATTCGGTTTGTCTGAGCCACTCACCGTCTGTTCTGAAGACTCTTCCTACTTCTAGTTGATGAATTTAAATTATCTGCATGTTGGCAAGCAAGAGTTCTTTTCTATTTTTTTTTTTCAGCCTCAGGAAAATAATAAGTCCTCCAAAACAATTGGCCGTAACAGAATAGAATACAGCGAGTTGACACAGTTGATTAATGCGGACGGCCTAAGATGCTCTCTGTTAACTACCTTTGATTCGGTTCATAAATTTACAAAAAGAAAGACGAATACTTTTGCTATTTATCTGCAAGCTAGCTTAGAAACCGTGAGATAAGTACAGTGTCCAATGAGCCCTTCTAGAGCTCAAGGAAGAAAAAAAATGGAAATTGAGATAACTTCAAGGGAGAAAATCAAGCCCACTTCCCCAACTCCTGATCACCTTAGAGTGTACAAGATTTCACTCTTAGATCAGATTGTTCCTCCCGCCTTTTTCCCTGCAGTCCTGTATTTTGCTCCCGATCCAATTAGTTCCAACAATACTGCATCCATTTCTCTGAGAATACAGCTTCTAAAGGATTCACTTGCTTCAACTCTAACTCGTTTCTACCCGTTTGCGGGGATCATTAGAGATGCTCTCTCTGTAGATTGCAACGACGAAGGCCTCCCGTTTTTGGTAGCCAAAGTTAAAGGCCAACTAAGAGATTTTCTTGGAAATCCTGATATGAAACTGATTAACAGATTCCTTCCAAGTGAGTTCACTTGGAGTGAAGGTGCTGGTCCAGGCGCAAATGTGGGCAAAATACAATTGAACTGTTTCGAGTGTGGTGGAATGGCTATTTGTATCATTCTTGCACACCACATAACAGATGTAACCACTCTCTGCACATTTCTGACGTCATGGGCTGCAACAGCCCGAGGATCTACCCAAGTTATATGTCCCAATTTCGTTGCACAATCTGTCTTCCCCCAGAAGGAAACCATGAGAAAAGAGTCATATTTGTTCTTTCCCTTACAGAAATTCTTGAGAAAAGGGAAGTTTGTTACAAGAAGATATGTTTTTGATGCCGTAGCCATTTCCACTCTTAAGTCCCAATCAAACTTCGACAAACCGCCCACACGGGTTGAAGTCGTGTCAGCTTTGATATGGAAATGTTTCATGGCGGCTGCTGCAGACGAAAGTAACAGTTATCAGAAACCATTCTTGCTAACTCAGCCTGTGAACCTGAGACCACGGGCTGAGCCGCCCTTTCCGGACAATAGTTTTGGTAATTTCTTATGGCTGGCTGCAGTCCAATGCACCAATCCGATGAAAAAAGACCTGAAAGAGTTCGTAAATGGAGTTAAGAGAGCAATGAGCGGAATTGATAGTGAGTTTATGAAACGTTTGCAGGGTGATAATGGGTACTATGAAAATCTTGAGGAGTTGAGAGAGGCAATTCCTGAAGAAGCTAACTGGTTTGCTTTCAGCAGTTGGTCCAAGATTGGCCTGTACGAGATTGATTTCGGCTGGGGAAAGCCTGTTTGGCTGTCGGGATTTGTTTCTGGTGATTCGGATTCAGTATTGCCCAATAGTGCCGCATTAATGGAGACGAGATTGGGGGATGGAATAGAAGCCTGGGTGATTCTTGAGGAAAAATATGTTGCAGCCTTTGAAAATAATGAGGAGCTTCAGATTTATGCCTGCTTTAATCCAGGTGTGTCGTAACTCGTTGGGCAAGCTGGAATATGTTTATTCTGGATTCACTTTTTGTTTATTTTAGTTGTTTGGGAATTACTTTTTCGAAATTGCCTGAGTGGAAATGAAAGTGTATTTGGCCCACAAAGCCCATATTAAAAAAAAAACAATTTAAGCCAACATATTTCATTTTGGGCTACGGTTTCAGTGCTCAGTTGAAGGTATTACACTAGAGGCTCAGGGCAGTTCTTTTGGCGGAAAATGGTTGTGTCCAATGAAGGTGTGAATGGCCTTGGATTAGGTTAGCTTGAGTTCATTTGCACATTTGTCATGTTGGTGTCCAATACGATGAATCGTTCGTTCTAATCTAATGAGGTTTTCATCACAAAATAAAATTGAGACTGAAATCATGAATTGGATAATTCTTGCCTCTTGGGCATCTTATGGATTAGGCTATAGTTGAAAGAGCTATTTTGGAGCTTCACAAACAGGCCACAAGTCTATGTATTCAACGAAGTTATGAGGTTTTCCCTTACTACTGTTGCAGTAGGGGCCCTACTTAATAAAGAAGATGAATTTTATTTATAAAATGGTTCAATCTCAATTGATTAGAGAAAAGGATTAAAAATTCTTGTATTAGTGATTCAAATAAACACTTATATGGGCGAAAGATTTAAAGGAGACGTGGTCTAAAGTATAATAAATTTTAAAATTCAAGTGAAAAAATAAGTCAAAATGTATGAATGCTTAGAGCTGTCCAAATGGGCCGGCCCGTGAAAAAAACGTCCAACTTGGCTCGTTCAACTGTTTAATTTGGGCTGAGCTTCATTGGTTCGCTTAAAAACCCATTCTGAGTTAAAATTTTGCAACCTAGGACCAGCTCGGTTTGCGAACTGTGAAGGATCGTGGGTTGGCCCAGCTCACAAGCCAAGTAGGCTAGCTCGCAATATTTTTTTAACTTAAATTATAAATTACAATTGTTAAAAAATTAGGAATTTATAATTTTTAAAATACAAATTACACTAATTTTTAAAAATTATAAATTTATAATTTATAATTTAGATCACTTGAGTGAACGATCGATTTATCATTGGACATATTTAGATGTTTATATATTACAAAGTTGTTTATTTCTTTTTGTTATTATTATATACTTTCATTTAGATGTTTGGTCAAATCCACCTTTATGTAATTATTTTTTCTAAATTAATAAGGCGTAGAGGGGTTCATGCAAATCCCCTCACTGCTTCATTTGGTGGTATTTTTGAAAAAATATAATTGATAAAAAAATTAAAATAAGTATAAATTTTTAAGTTTTTATAAAAATTTAAGTGTTGTAAAATATTAAAAATTACATAAATATAAATTATTAAGTCTTTTAAAAAAGCATAAATGTTGAAAATATATTAATAATCACATAAATATAAAAACTTGAAAATTCATTTCTAAATTAAAAAAAAAAAACTGACGAGCTGGATTGCGAGCTAGCCTGTCTAGCCCGACTCATATATGAATTGGCTTACCTATATAGGCGGTTGGTTTTGAGCCAAGTCAAATTTTTCAATTTTCAACCATCATAGTTTGGACCGTGAACGGCCTGCAAGCTGACCCTGCTTGGCTCGAGACCATCATGAACTGCTTGTTAAACTAGCCAAACTAGCTCGATCCGACACATTTAACAACTCTATGAATGCTCCTAACATATACACACACACAGAGAGACTTTTGACGTTCCTTTTCCTTGCTTGTCTTGGTGTAAGCAGATTTTTCTGAAAAATACAGTTAAATTATTCAAATTTTTTGCCACATCCCTTTGCCCAAAAGGATGGAAGAGTTAGGTTTTAGTCTTCATCAATTTGAATTGGTTCTCGCATCTCCTTGCCCAAAATGATGACGGGAGCTGGGTTTGAATCTTTGTCATTGCAGTTAATTGTTCGAATTAGTTCTTTTATACTTATGTTCCAAAAAATAAAAAAAAATAAAAATTAGGCTATGTTTGGTTACATTTTTCCAAAATTAAATTATTTTGGCAGAATGTAACCAAACATATAGATTGACTTTTCACCAAAAAATTAAATACTAATTTCTAAACTACCCCTTCAAATCAATTTGCTTATTACCAAAAACTTTATATACATACATATACATATCGTAATATTTTATCATTATTTTTACAATTAAAAAAATAATATTCAATCATCACATATACATATATATACATATTATTATTATTACAATAAAAAATTATTCAATTCCATTATCACTTTAAAAATTCAATAAAAAAGCATTGATTTGACTGCTACAATAAAAATGATCTCCTTCCAAAATATAAACAAACATACTAAAATTCTCTAAAATAATTATTTAACTATTTTCCAAAAACATAAACAATCATCCATCATATTCCCCAACACAGATTTCACATTCCCCAACCTCACTCTCAAAACTTTTTGTCCCAAAACACATAATCCAAAATATGCAAAATTTAACCTAAGTTGAGAGTGAGTTTTTATGTTGAATTCCATTTTTGCGTTCCTATTTATCTATTGAGCAGTATTTTCTTCTATTAATTTGTATACTTGAATAAAAATTATTAATTATACAACTTAATAAAATCCTACACTTTGTTTGGATATGTTCTCCCGGAATAAGCTTGTTCCACTTTAATTTCACATCTTCCCACACTCCCTATCCGCCCTGCCCCACCCCCTGCGGCCCGCCCTGCCACACACACCACATACCCATCATTAGTTTAATAATAATAATAATAATAATAATAATAATAATAATAATTTATTATTATTAAGAAGATAGTTAATAAAAATAAAAATAAAAATAATACTAATTATTATTATTATAGTATTAATTATATTTATAATGTAAGTAGCATTAATAATAAATAAAACGATAATAATACTAATACTAGTAATAGTAATAGTATTCATAATTATAATAATAATAATCGTAGTAATAATATTATTAATAATAGTTAGGGTAAGTATTATATTACTACTAATAATAATAATAATTAATACTATAATAATAATTATTCATAATAATAATAATCATCATCATCATCATCATCATCATCACGCAAGTAGTAGTAGTAGTAATAATAATTTTAATATTAATATTAGTAATAATAATTGTAATTAAATAAATTTTCAACTAATAAACAAAACCTATAAAATATTATAATACAATCCACTTAATCATTACAATCTTACAACATAATCATTTCTCTTCAATATATATACATACATATATACACAATATTTTTAATTAATATCCTTACAATTAAAAAATTTCTTTAATATCAATTTTCATCCCCAAACACCAACACAAAAGTAATGATATATCATCTACAATAAAAAATACTCCCTAAAAAATATATCAAAACTCCCAAATTCCATTTTTTACTATTTTTAAAAATAATAACCAAATATCAATCACATTTCCCAACTTTCATTTCACATTCTTCCACAATTTTTTCTGTATTCATTCTCTCAAAATATATAATAAATACATAATAAAATCAAACAAAAAATATATCCAAATATTACCCTAATATCCTGATGTAATAAATAATATATTAACTTTATTTTTAAAAAAAATAATAATCAAACGACCGTGATATCTGTTAATGACGTGAAGATTATAAACAAAAATTTAAATAACAATTAATTTAGCATTTCCTTTTATTTATAGTTTTCTCAACAGTTAAAAAAAATTTCTTGGAGACTTCAAGTTAAAGATAGGAAAAATTAAAATTAGATGGTACAAGACTCAATGCATGTGACGCTCACTATGTGTTCACATGTACTTTCTCTCTCTTAAGAAGTAGTTATTGCAATTTAAAACTAGGAGGTTAGATGGATTTCTTTATTCATTAGATCAAACTGGTGCATTAATAATGCCCAGACCAGAATTAATATTAATTAAATATATGAATTAAACATACACCACGGTCTGATTTTGCTACAAAATTAATTATGGGCCTAATTTAACGTCAAAAACTAACTTAAAATGTAAGAATTATTCAAAATTATATATAGATACAACAACTTATTTATTTTACCCGATCAAGAGGTCGACTATTGCCTGGGTTAGAGGAAACCTAAGGCCACATTTCAACCCCTCCTCGAACACCGTTATGCATTACCTAGGAGGTCGATGCATCTTACCCCGAGCCCTAAGCACTAAAAGCTCATATTCTTCAAGGATATGATATATCTCTCTAATTTGTACTAGGTCTGCTGGAGATATTTTGAAGACTATTTCAGTATAGTGGTCTGGCGTGAATAACCGACCACAAGACACAGGTGCTCTGTTGGGACCAGCCTCATCCCCAGAGGCAGCCCTCTTAGTGCTTAAGTTACTCGAGCTGCTTGAGGTCAAGCTATCGCTCGAGGAACTATGATGACCACTTTCATGCATACTCTTTGATGCACTCTCAACCTTAATTTCCCCCTGGAATGCTACACCCTCGGACCTAGTGTTTTTGTTATCTGAGGCATTAGACATCTTCGCAGAGAAAAAATGAGAGAAAAGATCAAATGGGTAGAAAACTTATAGCAAATATCTTGAAAACTCTAAGCGCGCGAAGGATTTAGAGAGCTTGATAGGCAAGAATTCGACCAGAGATAATTTCAACAAAAGTGTAAATGGATGTATCCACCCCCCATATTTATTGGCAAATATTATACAATTTATATTTTTCGAATACACCAACTAGTATAATTAACAATAATTAAGCTTTTATTAATGATTTGGGTACACAAATCACTTGTAACCAACTATAATATCCAATCGTTTAGTCTAAAATCATAATTTTAGTCCAAATGGCTTATGCATACAAAAAAAAATTAGCTTAATACTTTAATCAAACTAAATCAGGAATCGATTAATTAAAGTTTTACCAAATTAACCTTGTTTGAGGTCAATTCACAACTTGAAATCAGCTCACATGCATTCGAATCCTTGCCCTGGAGATTTTGCCTCTTAATTGTCGGAACTACTGCTGATTGTCGTGCATTGCTAGTTGGAGTCATGCATTGCCACCACCACTTGTTGCCCCTCGTTGTGCCAATTAAAACCCCTCAGCCAATTTTAGCTTATGCCAGCTCCTCCCCAATCAATTTAGCCAAAATAGCCACAACTCCATCGTTGGTTGTCGCACATTTCCTCTTCAATTCCACTCGCTCCGGTGGTCCATTCTTCAAATTGATGCTACCAGTGTGCTTCACTTACCAAACCTATCGAAACCAACCTCTCTATTTTGAGCTTTAGCTGCCGAAGACTGACATTCCATCATCAAGACTATGAGCCACTTTCAGTAGTTAATTCTCATTGCTCTACCGAGTATGTCAAGGTGTTTTTGGTATCAACGTGTTCCTCATTATGAGAGAAAGGTGTTGGTTAGTTTCTTTATGAGTTTCGATCACAAATAGGATAGAACATAGGGGAAAGAAGACTAGGTCTCTTAGTGACAATTAGAAAGATTTGTAGGTGTGTTCTTATATAGCACTTAAGTTTTCAAAATTTCAATCTAACCTTAGACCTTTTCCACCGCTTGCAATCTAGTCCTTTAGTTTTTTGAGTGCCTAACATTAGCCCCTAATTTTTCAGTTAAGCCTTTAAACCCTTAATTTTCATCTTTTCAACCTCTAACATTTAAAATTTCAAGTAGTTAGGTCCTGAGCTTATTTAAAATGCAGTACTTTAAGTCTTAATGACTATATTTAGGCCCTAATTAGTTTAATTAATTTTAAAATAAGGCCAATCATTACATTTTGCAACTTGTTAGCCTAGGTTTAATTTATTAAAGCCTTCACTATTTTGATAATTTCTCATCTAAAAAATTGGGGTGTTACAATCCTCCCCCTTAAAAGAATTTGGTCATCAAATTCTCACATGAAGTTTGGATAAGTTCAATATCACTCACTATCTTCTCATCCTAGAATATTTTTCTCGATAAATCATTCTTAGACCCATGAGTTCCATAGGAAAAAGAAGAAGAAGACTACAAACAAGAAGATAAACTAAAGAAGAGCAGTTAATTTTTTGTCAATGTAAAGAATTGATTTTTTCGATACTTAAACATGTGTGACAAGTTGGAGCTTTATTGACAACATCACTTAATTTTTTGGTTTGTGTGAATGAAATAATGTTCAACTTGCTTTTGACAAAATGATGTATTTATAGTTAGACTTCTTTTGTGATTAATATATAAGTCAACTCTATTTTGTGCAAACTGTGATTGATTGAATTGGTTTTCTCTTAGCTTGCTACTAGTTTGCACAAGATTGAATGCTTTACATGTTTGTTTGCTTTAGTTTGTATAACTTCATTACTTAAGTAGCCAAAATGGGATCTAAAGTAAGGTATTCCTGAGGTGAGACATATATATATATATGGTATCTGTTCATTTACCCACAAGTTCAATTTTTTCTTTTGTTCTTTGCTTCCTATCTTGTAATATTTCAGTAGTTTTATCATTTAGTCAAAAAGCGATTCATGTTCTCCTTTGAACAAAATACTCAATACAAGTAAAAGAGGATCTACATTAGCCAAATAAAGCATATTTTCATTACACCACCTAAAACTTACAACCACATTTAAGTTAAAATACCTAGCAGCAAAAGGCAAAATGAGTAGCTTACATTACTAAAATCCATTACAACGACATACACAGCATGTCTTTCTCACTGCAAATCCTTACACATCCATACACATCCCATACGCTTTCCCCATATCTAAAATTGAGGCCAAATCATGAAAAAAAAAAGAGCCAACATATCACCACAACCATCTTCAAATTATGTTCTTCCTCCTCATCTTAGCAATTTTAGCTTTCATCAAATTAATTCTGTGAAGCAACCCTGGGATTATATTCTTCGACCTCATGCACATTAGTGGATTAGCCCACTAGAAAATAGTCACACATGTTACTCTACCAACACATTGAAATATGGAGAAATGAAAATATGAGATTTTGTTATAAAGTACCACATAATGTGCTTAAATTTGAACTCACATTTACAGAAGATTAATGTTTCTCCTTACCTGATTGGCACATGAATGAAATCTCCTCCCTAGATTGAGCTTTGTCCATGAAATTCTCACCCGCACCCGCACCCCACAGAAGCATTCCACAAGTGCTGCTGAGTGGGTTGAAGAATAAAAGTTACATGATGACATCTCAAAGTGCCCTGGAATTTTTCTTCAATTTTGGGGCTAAAATTTCTTCGAATTTTAGTGCGAACAGAAGAGCTTTAATGAAGAAGAAAAAGAACCCTACGAATTTTTCCTCCAAAATTACCTGATGTGGCTTTTTATCTTGTTTTCTCAGCCACTACAATGCTGATGTTGGCAATTTAATGCCATGTGGGCAGTCTACATGGCAAGGTATGCACACATCAGTGAATAACATGGAAAAATATGCCAAATGCCACGAAACGCCCAATTTTTCATCACATGCAAAGCACATGGTCCACTCTAGCGAGATTTTCAACAATTTTAGGTGAGTCGTCCTGAAATCATGGCAATGTGTACTAAATGTACGAAAATGGTTGCCGGAGTAGACCAAATCAAAAAACATAAATTTATAATGTCTTTGTTTTGTAGACGGTCATAGTTAAAGGATTAAAAATGCATTTTTCCGATCATATTTGTTCTTTCCCTTACAAAAATTCTTGGGAATATGAAAGTTTGTTACAAGAAGATAAGTTTTTGATGATGCAACTATTTCCACTCTTAAATCTCAATCAAACTTTAACAAACTGCCGACACGGGTTGAAGTCGTGTCAACTTTGATATGGAAATGTTTCGTGGCGGCTACTGCAGATGAAAGCAGCAGTTATTAGGAGCCCTTTTTGCTAACTCAGCCTGTGAACCTGAGACAGCGAACTGAGCCTCCCTTTTCGGACATTAGTTTTGGTAATTTCTTATGGTTGGCTGCAGTGCAATGCACCAATCTAATGAAAAAAGACCTGAAAGAGTTGGTAAATGGAGTTAAGAGAGCAATGAACGGAATTGATAGTGAGTTTGTGAAATGCCTGCAAGTTGATAATGGGTACTATGAAAATCGGAGGAGTTGAGAAGGGGAATTCCTGAAGAAGTTAACTAGTTTGCTTTCAGCAGTTTGTCCAAGGTTGGCCTATACGAGATTGATTTCGGCTAGGGAAAGCCTATTTGGCTGTCAGGATTTATTTTTGGTGATTCAGATTCAGTATTGCTCAATAGTGCTGCATTAATGGAGACGAGATTGGGGAATAGAATAGAAGCCTGGGTGATTCTTGAGGAAAAATATGTTGCAGCCTTCGAAAATAATGAGGACCTTCAAATTTATGCTTGCTTTAATCCAAGTGTGTCATAACTCGTCAGGCAAAAGCTAGGGTATTGTTTGGTTATGTTTTTTGTTTGATTTTATTATATGTTTATTATGTGTTTTAGGAAAATAAATTATTAGAGAATGTGAAAGTTATTTTTTGGTATATTTGTTTATGTTTTGAAGGAGATATTTTTTATTGTAGTAGTCAAATTAATATTTTTTTATTGAATTTTTGAAGTAAAATGGAATGAAGTGATTTTTTTAATATATAATATATGTATGTATATATTGGACAAAGTACATTTTGGAGGAAAAATGAAGATAAGTTTGTTATGTTTCCCCAAAACAAGATTGTCTAGGAAAACATAACCAAACAAAGCCTAGATTATGTTTATTGTGGATTCACTTTTTGTTTATTTTTGTTGTGTGGGAACAACGTTTTGAAATGCATGAGTAGAAATAAAAGTGTATTTGGCCAACAAAGCCCATATCCTAAAATACAATTTAAGCCAACCTATTTCATTTTGGACTATGGGCTGAGAGCCTAGTTGAAGGTGTTACACTTTAGTCTTAGGGTAGTTCTTTTGGAGGAAAATGGTCATGTTTATGACTGTCAATGAATCGAATTCCGATCGAATCATACTAAATTCGAATTCAAATCTAATAGTAATGTGCCATATTCGAATTCTATCTGAAATCTTATAGGATTCTGATTGCTATAATCATATTCGCATCTATATAAAAATTGGATATCCTAAAAAAATTTGAATCCGAATATTTCTAAAAATCATATATTTATTATTTTTCTAAAAAATTAGTAGAATCTAAATTCAAAACATGCATCCTTAAAAAAATATACACACAATCTATTAACAAATAAATTTTCAAGTCTATTTATCATATAAATTCAATAACAGAATATAACTTATTCATATTCATTTATCATATCATTGTATTTAAGGTTCTATTGCTGATAATAGAACTTATTTGACATTATAAATGCATATACACTTGAGTTTTCAATCAATTAATTATAAATTTAAAATATGAAAAATTTTAAAATTCAAGTAAAAAAATAAGTCAAAATATATGAATGCTCGTAAAATATATATACAGATTTTTGATGTTCCTTCATCTTGCGTGTCTTGGTGGAAGCAGATTTTTTTAAAAAAATACAGTTAAATTATTCAAATGTTTTGCCACACCCCTTTGCCCAAAAGGGCAGAGGAGTTAGGTTTTAGTCTTTATCAATTTGAATTGGTTCTCAGATCTCCTTGCCCAAAATGATGGGGGGAGTTGAGTTTGAATCCTTATCAATGCGGTTAATTATTTGAATTAGTTCTTTTATACTTGCCTTTGCAAAATAAAATTATTTTAGCAAAGTGTAACCGAACATATAGATTAACTTGTTGCCAAAATATTAAATATTAATCCCCAAAATACTCGTTCAAATCAATTGGCGTATTATCAAAAACTTCATATACATACATATATATATCATAATATTTTATTATTATTTTTATAACTAAAAAATTCATATTCAATCATCACATATATATACATATTATATATATTATTACTTTTACAATAAAAAAATATTATTCAATTTAATTTTCATCCCAAAAATACAACAACAAAAAAACATTAATTCGACTGCTACAGTAATAATCATCCCCTCCCAAAATATAAATATAGCAAAATTATCCAAAATAATTTTCTAATTATTTCCCAAAATATAAACAAACATTTATTATATTCCTCAACACAAATTTCACATTCTCGAACCCCACTCCCAAACATTACCTTAGGAGTTGAGACTGAGTCTTGATGTTGAATGCCATTTTTTTGCGTCCCTATTTATCTACTAAACAGTATTTTCTTCTATTAATTGTATACTTGATTAAAAATTAATAATTATACAGCTCAAAAAAATCCTAATTTTCTAATGTAATAAATAATATATTAAATTTATTTTCTAAAAAAATAATAATCAAACGACTGAGATATCTGTCAATGACGTGAAAATTATAAACAAAAAATTTAAATAATAATTAATTTAGTGTTTCCTTTTATTTATAGTTTTCTCAACAGTTAGAAAAGTCTTTCTTGGGAGACTTCAAGATAGGCAAAATTAAAATATAATTAAAATTAGATTGTACAAGACTCAATGCATGTGACGCTCACAATGTGTTCACGTG
>JACGDI010005642.1:255821-290792 GCA_014898725.1 Jacaranda copaia | reverse complement strand
AATTTTGAAAACATTACTCAAAAGTAATACTTATTGCAATTTAAAACCAAAACGTGAGAGGGATTTCTTTATTCATTAGATCAATCCGGTGCATTAATAAAGCCCAGACCAGAATTAATATTAATTAAATATTTAAATTAAACATACACTGCGATTTGATTTTGCTAAAGAATGGATCTTTTGAGTTGACTTCGTCGTAAAAGTTAGCTCAAGAAGTAAGGATTATTTAACACTATATATAAATACTATAATTTATTTATTTTATTGATATAAAACACTAATACACTCCGTGTACGTCCAAAAATGAACATTTAATATGTTGAATAATATGAAATGAGCAGTACAAAAACACTAGATCACTCAACATTAGGAATAATAGCTCTGATATCATGTTAAAAAATAAATATTAAATTTAATCCAATCTCAAAAGTTAAATTAAAATATAAAATTATTTAAAATTATATATAAATATAATAATTTATTTATTTCATCAACGTAAAATCCTATCACATTTTAAACACCAGAATTAATTATACGAACAAGTAATAATCTTTAATATCAGCATAGTTCCGCGCGCCCAATGCGTCACTGAAAGGCTCTTTTTGTATTAAAATAAAGGTTTGACTTTGAAGTAATTATTTCATCTCACTAATTATCATGTCATCTGTTTCCAGCTAACAGCAACATTTGTTTATTATCCACGTGATTCAACTAAAAAACAGTCACCTGTTAATTTGTATTTTATATTGATCACTGGACTCTAAAATTTACTACATCCTCATATATATATATATATATAGAGTTATCAATTGATTTGAATTTGAATTTAAATTTTAAAATTTTTATTCAATTAAAATATTCAATGAATCAAATTTAATTATAAATATTTGTAATTTGAAATAAATAAATCGGATATAGAATTGAGTAATTGATCCATTAAATATCCGAATTCAAATTTTATTATTTTTTATTAAATTAATATTATTATATATAATGTTAGTAAGAATTCTAAAATAAAATATATATTTTGTATTGACATAATATCTATATTAACACATATATTATATTATTAATATTGAGTTTTTGACATAAAAAATAAGAGGGGTGTTAATAAAATATCAAATATAATAACATATAATAGTTCATCTATGTATTAATATAATATGAAATAAAAATTTAGTATTCAAATATTTAACTTTTGAACTAATATGTAATAAAAATTGTTATGAATACAATATTTTTATAAAATTCAAAAGGAAAAAGAAAAAAGAAAAAATATATATAAATCGGGTCAGATTTTTTAATCGAATTTTGGATATCCATCATATTCAAATATGACACTAAGAAACAAAGATCCTATTAGATTTTAGATCGAATTCGAATATGAATTTTGATAATCAGATTCGAATTCGAATATGGCAAATCCGATTCAAATCCAACCTGTTGACAGCCCTACTCATATACATATTTCCAGTTAATTTCCCAGCCTTAATTCATCAATTTTCCTGGCAAGAAAATGAAAATGGAGGGCGGGGAAATAATTTCAAGAGAAAACATCAAGCCCTATCCTCCGACACCCCATGACCAGAGAATCTACAAGCTTTCTTTACTAGATCAGACCGTTCCGCCCTTCTATGCTCCTATACATGGTGTTATATTATCCTAATCTGGAGAATAAACCCAAGGACACTGAGTTCATTTCTCGGACGACCCAAATCCTAAAGCAATCACTTGCATACCATTATGTAGTTATGGTTTGGGTCTCCGAATTGAATATGTCCCATTAATCCTAACTACTTGACACTATGTTATGTCTCAACATGTAAACTTTGAATGCTCAAGGTAGCAGGTAATTACACTTACAAGTAAAACAATAAATTGGGTCTGATCCATGGAAAAGGACACCAGACATGGAGTATTGGAATATCAACTTCGAAGAGTAGGGAGCAGATTAATGGGCTTTTTATAAATTGGGTATATTAATGTTTATTTATTTAATTTTTTTGTGGACTGCTGCTTCCGTAACTTTATCTCTTAAACCCATTTGTTTCACTCTGAATCCTTCAGTTCATTTCACATTCCATTTTTTATTCCAACAAGTTGATGAATATATACCATATGTACGTGATTATCAATTATTTTTTTATTAAAAAAATATTTAATACACTTGACTTACATATATAAAATGGAGTAAAAATTGAAACCATTGAATGAAATAGAAGATTTAGATGTGATTTATTTATATTATCAACTTTTCTCCGTCACCTTTCATAATTATCTCAAGTTGACCACTTTGGATCCTCTATTTCATTATGTGTTTCATCTCCTATTCCGATGTGACGTATATATGTCAAGTGTATTTAGTTATTAATCAATTATTTTTAAATAAAAATATTTAATACATATATCATATATCCATATGGTGGAATAGGAAATGAAATATAAATTGGAATAGAAGATCTAAACCGCAAAGTGACACCTCCACAGAAACTTCCTTTTAAGACGTTACATAAAGTTCCTTCTAATTGATTGGATGATCAATATATAGTTTTTTCTTCATCATCTTTTATAATTACCTCACTTGGCAAATTCATCAAAATTTTCAATTCAAATTCCCTATTCTAATATATGTTTCATTTCATATTTTATTGTATTGACATATAATATATATATATTAAATATTTTTTTATAAAAATAATTAATTGATAACCAAATACACTTAATTTTATACACTTCATATTAAAATAAGAGGTAAAAAATAAAATAAAATAAATAATCAAAGTACAAACTTTCTTCTAATTATTTGGATGAGTTGCCAACAGATTTGACCTAAAATAAATCTAAGTTGTACTAGGCACCTCAGGGAAAAACCATCAATTATCTCATTAGGTTTGTCTGAACTACTTATAGGTCATTTGAATTTGTTTTTTAGTGGTATTTTTATTGTTTGATAAAATGAATAGTAAAAAATTAGTTATAAAAATATTTTTAAAAATAAAATATTGTTGGAATATTTTGTTTAAAATTTAATGATTATGTGCTACTAAAATTAGTTGTATTTAAAAAAAAATTAGTGTTTTGTATTAAAAATTGTACAAATGTGAATAGGAAAAAAGAAAAAATAATGAAAGTAAAAAATGGAAAGAGAGTGTAATTGACCGTTTGGTTTTATTTTTAGAGGCCATTTTTATTTTCATGTGAAAATGTATAGTGAAAAATTAGTTAGAATAGTTAGGTTTGAAAATAAAGTTTTATTTGTGTGTTTTGTAGAAAATTATAGGTTTATATAGGTGTAAAAATGAGATATATTTGGATATTGTGTGTTTTTGTATTAAAAGTTGTATAATTTTTTAATTTGAATTGATGATATAATGTGTGATTGTTTGAAAAAATAATATTATAATTTAAATTTATAATATTTTTGTGGTGAATGGTGTATGAGAAATATTGGAAAGACACAAAATTATTAAGGCAATTATAAAGGTTGAAAAAGGGATGAAAATGGAGAGAAATTATAATAAAGAATGTTTGAGAATGAAAATGTTTGAGAAAATGGTGTGGATAGTGATAATTTTCTATTTTTATTTTAAGAATAAAATGAAAATGTTGTTTGAAAATAAAAACAAACAGGCTTAAAAGTTTGTTTAGAAGAAAATTTTGAAAATGAAAATATTTGTGAAAATTGTGGAGAAAAAGATAATTTTCTACTTTAAAAATAAAAACAAACGGACCCTTACTGTCTCTTCTAAAAGTCTTCCTACCTCTAGTTGATGAATTTAAATTATCAGCACGTTGGCAAGCAAGAGTTTTTTTTTTTTTTTTTTTTCAGCCTCAGGAAAATAATAAGTCCTCCAAAACAATTGGCCCCAGCAGAATAGAATACAGCAAGTTGACAAGGTTGATTGATGCAGACCACCTATGATGCTCCCTGTTAACTGTCTTTGACTCGGTTGATACATTTACAAAGAGAAAGACGAATATTTTTACTATATCTGCAAGCTAGCTTAGAAACCTTGAGATAAGTACTGTTTCGATTGAGCCCTTCAAGAGCTCAAGGAAGAAAGAAAATGGAAATTGAGATTACTTCAAGGGAGAAAATCAAGCCCACTTCCCCAACTCCCGATCACCTTAGAGTGTACAAGATTTCACTCTTAGATCAGATCGTTCCTCCTTCCTTTTTCCCTGCAGTCCTATATTTTGCTCCCGATCCAATTAGTTCCAACAATGCTGCATCCATTTCCCTGAGAATACAGCTTCTAAAGGATTCACTTGCTTCAACTCTAACTCGTTTCTACCCGTTTGCTGGGATCATCAGAGATGCTCTCTCTGTAGATTGCAACGACGAAGGCCTCCCGGTTTTGGTAGCCAAAGTTAAAGGCCGACTAAGAGATTTTCTTGAAACACCTGATGTGAAATTGATCAACAGATTCCTTCCGAGTGAGTTGACTTGGAGTGAAGCTGCAGGTCTAGGTGCAAATCATGTGGGCAAAATACAATTGAACTGTTTTGATTGTGGTGGAATGGCTATTTCTCTCTTTCTTGCACACCAAATAACAGATGCAACCACGCTTTGCACGTTTCTGACATCATGGGCTGCAACTGCCCGAGGATCTACCCAAGTTGTATGTCCCAATTTCATTGCACAATCTGTCTTCCCACAGAAGGAAACGATGAGAGAAGAGTTATATTTGTCCGTTCCCTTACCGAAATTCTTGAGGAAAGGGAAGTTTGTGACAAGAAGATATGTATTTGATGCGGCAGCTCTATCCACTCTCAAATCCCAATTCGATGACCACCCCACACGTACTGAAATCGTATCAGCCTTCATATGGAAATGCTTCATGGCGGCGGCTGCAGATAGAAGTAGCAGTTATCAGAAGCCATTCTTGCTAACTCAGCCTGTGAACTTTAGACGACGAGCTGAGCCGCCATTCCCGGACAATAGTTTTGGTAATTTTCTATGGCTGGCAGCAGCTCAATGCACCAATCCAATAGAAACAGACATGAATGAGTTGGTGCATGGAGTTAAGACAGCAATAAGCAGAATTAATAAGGAGTTTATTAAAGGTTTGCAGGTTGAAAATGGGTTCTACGAAAATTTTGAGGAGTTGAAAAAGGGAATCCCTGAAGAAGCTAACTGGTTTGTTATCAGCAGTTGGTCCAAGATTGGCCTGTACGATATTGATTTCGGTTGGGGAAAGCCTGTTTGGATGTCCAGTTTTGTTTCTGGTGATTCGGATTCATTTATGCCCAATAGAGCTGCATTAATGGAGACGAGGACTGGGGATGGAATAGAAGCATGGGTGATTCTTGAGGAAAAATATGTTGCAGCCTTTGAAAAGAATCAGGAGCTTCAGATTTATTCTTGTTTTAATCCTAGTGTAATGTCCTAATTAAGTCATTAGGCAAGCTAGATTATCTGTATTATGGATTCGCATTTTATGTTATTTCTGTGGGAATAACTGCTTGAAAATGTTTTGAAATAATCCCTTCATGGAATGTGTGGAAAATGAAAGTGTATTTAGGTCACCAGTCGTAAGGTTTGATCAATCGATTTGATGTTAGTTTCCATTACTAAGTTCTTTCGATGTTGGTGGTGTTC
Organism: Jacaranda copaia; assembly: GCA_014898725.1. NCBI lineage: Eukaryota > Viridiplantae > Streptophyta > Magnoliopsida > Lamiales > Bignoniaceae > Jacaranda > Jacaranda copaia. The sequence goes on along the minus strand of JACGDI010005642.1, from coordinate 285,190 downwards.
TTTCAAATCTTCAATTATTTCAATGCTTCAATGAAAATTTTGTCTTCTAATACAAAGCAATTTTCCTACGCAGAATACTTGTGCCCTAATACCACAATCCATCAAAACATCCAAAAACAGTAGATAATATGTATGAAAAGCCAAATCTGCAATTTGCAAAGCATTTTGTACCTTATACCCCTCTACTTATATTCCTATAGACCCTACTAGAAAATTTAGCTCGAGTACTCTTTGGTTAGTAAGTAGAAATTCAAATATCTTTTTCTTTAAAATACAGTGCGAAAAGTTCTCAATTCTCAAATTTTTATAGATGATTTTTTGTGTTCAATTTTTCTTTTCAGCTTAATATTTATAGTTTTTTTCTTAATAGACTATAATCCATTGGAATTTTAATGCCCTTTTTTATGGGATTAGTCAGTTGGCCTCTTTGACATTTCTATTAATTTATTTATTTAGTTAGTTAGTTAGGCCTTTTTAATCCGTTTGTACTTTTTTACACTTGTGGACTTAGTTTGTCAAGTCAATACGTATATATATATATATATAAACATTGTGATGCATATATATGTATCTATATGTTTAAATATAGCTACATCTAAAACTTTAAAGAATTATTGTATCTCATATTTGTATTACATCTGATGTGGGTGAGGCAAATGATACAAACGAGTCAAGTCGAGTCAAGCCGAGCATTAACTATTTTTTCAGGCTTGAACTCGAACTTGAATCAAATGAATCTAGCTCAAGCACAAGCTCAACGAACAAAGAAAATTGAGGCTTGAGCTTGAGCCTTTGTTCGGGCTGTGCTCGACTCAATTCAATTCGTTAGGTTCGGACTCATCAACATATTATAAGTTTGAGTTCAAAAAGTTAAATTATTTTATAAAAATTTCTAAAATTAATATATTTTATTATATTTTTATATATAAATATTTTTTTAAAAAAAATATAAACTCGCAAGTCAACTCTCGAACTTGCAAATAATAATTATTTGACTTGAATTCAACTCGAACTAAAACACTTTTTGAATTAGCTTATCAAATTCGTAAATTGACTCAATTCATTCCTAAATAATTCCTAAATAAGGCATCAGAGTCAAAACTTTTTTCTTTGAGTGAAAAAAAGTGCCAAAATAATGTAAAGTTCCTTCTCTTTCTTATCTAAATCGACCAGACCTATGCCCGTCCCATCGTACGATCCAAGATCGTATCCGCTGAATTGGGACACATATATGAAATCATCTCTCACCTTTCACACAGCCTTAGTATGACATGTCAGTGGAGAGATTTCCCTATAAATTATATTGAATTTTTTATTTCATTCATTATTTCATCTTCTATTTTATTTTATAAATATATATATATATTACATATTAAATATTTTTTTATAAAAATAGTTAATTGAATATCACATACACTTGCTATAAAATCATCAAATTTAAATAAGAGATAAAAAACAAAATAAAATAGAAAATTCCATTTGCATGTCTCTCATTTACAAAAAGGTGAATTGAGTAAATACTTACTTTAATAAGAAAGAAATTGTTTATTCCTTTTCAACTTTCTTGTACGATCATAAATTATGTTCTTTAACTCATTAAATTTTAAGCCCAAATGATCAATTATAGCCATAAACTGGGAAAAATCCCTATACATACCAACATGGAGCAATAATGAAATTTTAAAATATGAAAACAATCATTGTATCAGAATCCTAATATTTTTGGTTTTTATTTTTTTGAAGTTTAAACTAATTTGTTCTTCATTGTGCTCGATGAGTTGGCACAAGAATTTTCTTTTCACAAGTCATCTCCTGATATTAAGATTGGTCTTATCTTATCAACTTCTCCCCTCCATTTTTTATAGCTGTCTAGTTACATCCAAGCTAAAGTATTTTGATAGTATATTATAACAAATTCATTAGACATGTTAGCAGCAAACCTGGAATTCTTGGGATCAAATCAAAAACTGAAAGTTAACTAATGAAAATGGAATTTAAGATAACTTCAGAGGAGAATATCAAGCTCAGTTCACCAACTCCTGATCACCTGAGAGTCTACAAGATTTCGCTCTTAGATCAGATCATTCCTCCTGCCTATGCCCCTGCCCTATATTTTTTTTCGTATCCAAGTTGCAACAACACTGCATCCAATAGTTCTCAAAGAATACAGCTTCTAAAGGATTCACTTGCTTTAACTCTAACTCATTTCTACCCGTTTGCTGGGATCCCCAGGGTTGCTCTCTCTGTAGATTGCAACGACGAAGGCCTCCCGTTTTTGGTGGCCAAAGTTAAAGGCCAACTAAGGGATTTTCTTGAAAAACCTGATATCAAACTGATAAACAAATTCTTTCTAAGTGAGTTGACTTGGAGTGAAGGTGCTGGTCCAGATGCAAATGTGTGCAAAATACAGTTGAACTGTTTTCATTGTGGTAGAATGGCTATGTGTATCATTCTTGCACACCATATAACAGATGTAACCACTCTCTGCACATTTCTGACATCATGGGCTGCAACTGCCCGAGGATCTACCCACGTTATATGTCCCAATTTCGTTGCACAATCTGTCTTCCCGCAGAAGGAAACCGCCATGAGAAAAGAGTTATATTTGTTCTTTCCCTTACAGAAATTCTTGAGGAAAGGGAAGTTTGTTACAAGAAGATACGTTTTTGATGCCGAAGCTATTTTCACTCTTAAGTCCCAATCAAACTTCGACAAATGGCCCACACGGGTTGAAGTCGTGTCAGCTTTGATATGGAAATGTTTCATGGCGGCTGCGGCAGACGAAAGTAACAGTTATCCGGAGCCATTTTTGCTAACTCAGCCTGTGAACCTTAGACCACGAGCTGAGCCACCCTTTCCGAACAATACTTTTGGAAATTTCTTATGGCTGGCGGCAGTCCAATGCACCAACCCAATGGAAAAAGACCTGAAAGAGTTGGTAAAGGGAGTTGAGAGAGCAATGGGCAGAATTGATAATGAGTTTATGAAACGTTTGCAGGGTGATAATGGGTGCTCTGAAAATCTTGAGGAGTCGAGGAAGGGAATTCCTGAAGAAGCTTAACTGATTTGTGTTAGGAAATTAAGTTAAACCATGCATGCTTGTGCTTTGTGTAAATATATAAATAAAATATGTAAACATATAAAATTATGTAAAATGAAATAATTATATTAAATAAAGAAAATGCATAGAAAGCCTATTTGAACACAAGATAAAAATTGTATTAGTCGAGGCATGTTGCTCCAACAATCTCCTTAAGGTTATATTGCCCCTCACATGGTGCTAGAAGGCTCCCGGAAAATTAACCTTCCAAGATAAAACGACTCTCCTTCGATTTAAGATAGCATTCCAATAAAACGAAATTATCGAACTCTTCTAACTTGGAACTATTTTTTAATGAACAAACAATGTATAAGTGTGTGGTGTAGTCATACAGAATGCTAGTATGTATGCTTGTTTTTCAATGGTTTGGGTTGATTTTAGACACTTCTATTTATAAGTTATGTCATGACTTTAGGCCAAGTTGCAACTACAGATTAAGAGACAAAATTTGAATTAAGAGACATGATTCATGTCTAATAAGCTCCAAGAGACACCATTGACACTTGTTGATAGAGGAGACATATCTCTTTAATTTTTTAGAAGAGTTTAAAATAAATGTGAAAAGATCTAACTACTAAAATAAATTCTGAAACGTCATGTTTATCCAAACTATATAACACCCTTAACCATTGAGCTACCGTTAGGTTTTTAAGTGGGTCTCTCTTACCAAAATTCTCACATTGCTTTGAGCAGTTGGTCCAAGATTGGTCTGTACGAGATTGATTTTGGCTGGGGAGAGCCTGTTTGGCTGTCGGGATTTGTTTCTGGTGATTCGGATTCGGGATTGCCCAATAGTGCTGCATTAATGGAGACGAGATTGGGGGATGGAATAGAAGCCTGGGTGACTCTTGAGGAAAAATATGTTGCAGCCTTTGAAAATAATGAGGAGCTTCACATTTATGCTTGTTTTAATCCAAGCGTGTTGTAACTCAAGCAACCCAGTTTATGTTTATTGTATATATTTTGTGGGGAATAACTTTTTGAGATGATGCGTAAAAATGGAAGTATATCTGGGTTAGCACGTCTAAGGTTTGACCAATTAATTTAGCATCCATTCTAACAAGTAAAATGTTCTTGCTCTTGGCGTAAAATTTGATAATGAATTTAAAATGTAAGTTATAATTGTTTTACGTCCAATCATTCTAAATGATGCTTATACGCGTATATAATATATCTTTTGATGACTGCCGGTATAAATGGTTCTCCTCAAAAATAGTTATCCTTCTACCTGGGGGAAAAAGTTATTGGCCCATGCCCTTAAACCCCTACAGATTTTATTTTATTCTTCTTAATTGATTCTAATGCGAGAATCACATTATATTGAGTGAAGGTTTACAGGCTTATCACTTTCATGATGTACAACACTTTAATTGAGCTTAATTATTTATATAGAAATTTAATTCTTATTTTCACTATAACGTACCGCTTAATTATTTATATAGAAATTTAATTCTTATTTTCACTATAGCGTACAGCTAACCATGCTAACATCATATGTCAAGGGAGATTAAATATGCATAACGCAGGATAGATACCGATCTTTTTGCCTCCGATGGCTTACAGAAAGCAAAGCACACCTAGCTGTAATGTCTGTCAAGGTAAACCTGTTAATCATCTAGAATTTAAATTGGGTGATAAAACTCGCGCAAACAGATAATTTACAACCAAAAATTTTGCTTTCCCTAATAGAAAAGGGAAAACTTGAGCTTGTGTCGCCAGCTCCGCAGCCAGCAGCACAATCTAAAGGTCAATCTGAACCACAGCTTCATTCCCTTTCGAAAGTGAACACTACTTTTGCACCTCTTCTCCTCCTCCAAAGGAACTCATGTTTTCTGTCTACTTTCTGATAAAATTTAAGCACTCTGCAGTGGAAACCATTGTTGAGGCCACTTGGGATATGCGCGCTTGAACAAACTCATACATGCGGTGTCATGCTGCTGGAGGACACCATTAAATATGCATTTCATTGCCCCTGGAGGGGAATAGACAAACAGAATGGAAAAGTTAATGTTATCCTGGCAATTAAACATTGGAATAATAGAACATTAGGTGACTAATCACATGTTAACATGTATGTTGGTCAAGAGAATTATAAATGTGAATTCACTAGTAACCAAGTTGTTGGGAAATTTCAAGATTAGCCTCTACATTAATATCGATCATCAACTTTAAGCTCTGAAACTTTCATAGCAATGATGAAATGCAGCATGCCCAACAATACAGTGCATATTTCTGTTATCAGCATTGGGCAATTTTATGATGATGGACATTTGCCTTCAAAACAAAGTCACACATCATCCTGCAATCTGGCAGTAAAAATTTTACCCGCAATAAATTTAATGAGCAAACAGAATTTGTCAAACACAGACCAAATGGAGAATACAGCCAAAACTAGAGTGTCATTTGTTATTCATTGAATCGAAGAAAAATTAAATGAACTAGCCAAAATTTTTATTGGGTGATGGACATACCATGTGTGCCTACAGGCTCCTTAATGCGACCGCGACGACCACATTTTGTCCAAAGTTCAACGGGCTGCAACCAATGCAAAACAGTAGGATAAGGAACATATAAAGACGTGTGCCATTCAATAGATAGGGTCAGACAAAAATGACATAAAAGGTTGATCATCTTACCTTGAACCATTTAACATCCTCTGGGTTATGAAACATGTATCTCACAGTTGCTTTTGATTTAGACACACGTTGGGGGTAACTGCATAAGATGCATCCTATTTTGTTAGTGATACATCCAATTTAGCTAGCATCTGTATTTGCTTTAAATTCAAAATCAACTGACAAAATTTGCATCTCGCTTTTGCACAGAAATAAAAGAACTCTTCTAAAATTTAAAGGGAAAAGAGGAAGGAGGGCAGAATTTTCCAGAACAAGATAGATTGTGGAATGGAAATTCTCAAATTAAAATATTGTAGTGGGACATTCAACTTCCATAATATATTATCATCTTAAGGAGGAAACATTTTTCAAGACACTGATGCATGTTTGTCTTACCCAGTTAAGATAATTTTCTTGAGAATAATCCTATCAGGATCTACAGTTCTCAATGAACCAACAGCAGCAACAGCAGGAGAGGCATCTTCTCCTTGGCTTTTCAAGGCAATTAGAGGAAGAGAAGGAAAAGAAATTGGAGCATAAATTGAAGCCATTGAAAACCGCCCCGCATGAAGAAACCTCTCCATTTTGTGCTTATCAGCATTGATACTATCTGAAGAAAAAATTGGCCTGCATTGGCAAAATCAGAAGGTGTAAGTGATTCAAAGACCAGTGATCAGTATCGTATACATTTTTTCTTTGGTTTCTGAAGCAAAGATAGGAAGGCAAATTACCTCGATATGAACTGACGGAAACCAACATGAAATAGGAGTTCTTCTTTTGCTTTAATAGGAGCATCATATGTGTCATGCTTCCTAATGCTAAGGACCCATAAAGTTCAATATTGTCAGAATATAAACTTAAGTCAATAAAGAACTAACCAAATCAAGGAGGACTAAGAAAGAGGTACCTAAAATGGAGGACAGATATTTTAGTCTCATGTTGTAAAAGTCCAGAGGCTATTACTGGCATTGTCTTTGCCAACATGCATAACTTGGATGCAACACCAGCACATACATCCTTGATATGAAGTCTTGCATATGAACCAGCTGGTATATAGTCATTTATCTCTTGCTCCATATCAAGAGCTTTCGCAAGAACATGTTTTTGTGTCCTTGAAAAATTATCAAATGCAAAAATCCTAGCATATTCAGGAGGCAAAGATTCCTACAAAATCATACTTTTGGTCAATACCATGGCTCACAGACAATTCAAGATGATTCAATCCATCAGAGACAAAAACATACTTTGGGATCCCATGTTGAAGTTCTGAAAGACTTGACACCTCTATACTTAGCAAATCGTTTTCGAGCCACAACATCTAATGGTGTATCTACTTCATCAGGAAATTCTGGATGGTAAATGGATGCGATTAGAAGACTTAGTCAAATAACTTCCAACTATCTTCATAATTACTTCCTCAAGACTGCTTTGGACTTTTAGAAAATGGTTGTGGCTAAACAAGCAAACTATTAACTAGAAACCAACATAAACATGAAACACTCAGAAAGGTACCCTCATCTTCAGCATGTGCTTCTTTGATTTTTCGAATCTGATCCGCTATCTGCTCTTTGGTTAAGTCCTCACCATCCTGCAGCACAAAGAAAAACTCATTATACACTGAGACTAAAAGAAAGGAACTTCTGTACCAAGTATGGGAAAAAATGCATCCCAGAAATGCTTGGAAAACAGACAATACCACCTCCTTTCAGGCAATAAAGGTAAATTCTACAATTAAGTTATTAACTAGGTTAGTTGTCATTATAAAAGCAGATCGTTTTTATGCAGAGGATATTGGCAGCCGATGAAAGTACAGAATACAAAAGGATTGCTAATGATTAACAACATTCTAAATATGTCAATACAGATGAAAGCCACAAAATGATTGACGAGGATAATTCGAAAAGATGGCTCATGGATTGGGCGACACTTCTCAAGCTCAATCAGTGTAGAATAGTATTTCAGAAGGGGAGGGAGGAACCAAATTCCTTGTTGGCCTATTCCATAATTCGTTATAAAAGGAAATGTGCAGTTACTGTAAACAAAAACCTACCATCATTATAGAATCTGTTTCAGTTTCTTCATCAGAATCTCTCAAATTTAGGGAAGCCTGGTCATCATCAAACTCAAAGCCATTATGAAGGTTTTGGTCAGGAAAGCCGCTCTCTCCATCATCCACTACCATACCATCATCTTCAGCTCCATCACTATTGGAATAGTCAGCATCAGAATCATCCACAATCCATGCTGCCTGCAAAATAATCCAAACAATAAATAACGTGAGATACATAGCATTAATTCATCTAATTGCCCATCATGACCAGTGAAGAGATAAAAATTTAAGGGAAGAGGAAAGAGACTTTTAAAAATGTAAACAAGGTCCAACCTGGTACTCTGATATGCCCCTAGGAAGCCTTTTCTTTTTCATCTTTTTCTCTGCATGATCTCTGTCAGCTTCAGCCATTTCTGCCTCTGTCGGCCATGTCTGAATTATGAAATGAAATATGGCATTAGAACAAAGAATTCAAGACAAATTTCTGAGTAGAGATAATGCAGCAGAGATGGACATAGAGACGCAAGCACAAGCCATGTAATGGATCTGGAATTACAAAATGTCATGTGCACACCAAGTAGGTCAAGTCAGACAACTGACAACTGACAACGACAAAATAAAATAAATGCATCAAAACTCAAAAGATGCAATCCCTAAGATATCACTCGGGGATTTTAACCAAGCACAACCTCTATTCCACAGTCTAAAAGCCAAAAATCTTAAAAGAAAAAATCTAAACTAGAATAGAGATAAAGGACCGAGATGCATTGATCCAGAAGCTGAAAACCTATGGAACACCAATAAATAATATTAACCTGTTCTCCTGCCAATAGATCAGGAATATTTTCAATGACTAAAGGCTCTTGCTTCAGTGGATCAGGGGTAAGGCACCTCATAACCTGCAAGATGTTAAAACAAAATAGAAGAATGAATACAAGAGAAATTTCTCATTCCCAAGAATTTATCTATGACCAGTCTAGGAGAGTGGAAGTGAAAAACTACACTATCTAGTCATGGAGACTTGAGCTGCTTTATAAAGTTGAGTGTCTTATGACTAGGGAGTTTGTTCTACATGGAACGTTAATTATATCAGCCTTCTATTTTCTCTTGCCCACACGCCCTCTTAAGGGACATATGGGAAGTATGGTCCAACAAGTACAAAAGGCTCATTTATTCATTTTTTAGGCATGCATCCAAGCTCTCAAATCAAGTAAAATAGTCATATTGAATGCTCTATTGAGCTACATATTGACAATAAGTTGTTCAAAAGTATTTTCACCTCAAAAGAGTTTTCGACTAAAAAATCAATGAAACTTTTCCTTTTTTCTATTTTCTCCTTTTTTGAGAGTGTGTGTGTTTTTTTTTTGGAGGGGGGGGAGGGTAGGTTTAGAGGAAAGAGGAAAAAAAATAGCCAGGCTTTTAACTTGAATTGCACCTGAAAGAAGTTACGCGCGGAAACAAAAACTTTACTTTCTCAGTCAATAGGCATTTTATGGTGAGCCACTATGTGCATATATTTGGACAGAAATGTCCTTCCGACTTTCAAACAACCCAAAAGAATAAGATATCTTAAAGCAAAACGCAATTGTAATCAGTTTATGTGATTGGTCTTTTTTTCCTGAGAACTAATCATTTGCAGCAAAGCATGGCTACCATGTTGAAATAAGACGCGACAAATACCTGTATGTCACTCTCAGAGTCCATGAACTCTACTCCTTTCCTTACATGCAGAGTACACGGATCCTTGAGAAGTTCGATTTTAGACAGCTGGAAATCCCCTGCTCCAGCAACATGCACCTGATCTACAAACATTCAGACACTGAATAGATTTCATTTTTGCAAATCAATAAAGACGGCAGAAGACATCACCAGCTGATTCACTGAGAGGCCATGAGCACGTAGATACCCAGTAAGGACAAGTGTGCATTTTTCTGAATTGCAAGAGTCAGCCACCATATCAACCTGTAAAATGTTGGTACTTAATATATCAGAACAATGTAATTCTCATTATATATGTCAAGTACCATCCATTTCGTCCCATAGTTTAGATAAAAATTTCACATAAGACATGCTAATCTTATCCAACGGCTAGAGTAGATATTGCCAAGAGTCCAAGACCATTCATCTCAACTCTCAATATACACCGCATTGGAAAAAAATCAGGAACATAACGCTAGTTGAGCAGTTGTTCATATTTATCTCTGGATTATTTAACAGGAAAAACAAAATTCAAGAGGCTGTATATAAATTAAAAGACATTAAAGGCGAATAAATGCAAAAACATTAGTTCACACAGAAAATCTCTATACTTGACAGGTAGCAAATTGTTTCAGTTCACCACAACTATGCCACTTTATGGAGGTCAGACACTAAGAGATGGAGTAAAAGAAATCTTAACTTCTGATACAAACATGGGGATACATTTACCGCACAGATAACAAACCAGCATAAGGAAAATCCTATGAAATGTTATGAAAGCTGGGCCATCGGACAATAAAGGTGCAGCAGACAATAAAAGTAAGACCTGAAGATTCGAATGCAGAGAAAGAATAGAGAAGATAAGATATTGCTTAAGTTATACCTTTTGAGCCATGAGGTATGACTGTTGGTTTCGCCAATGAGGTACTGTAAGCCTCTGCTCCTTGAAAAGCCACATAAACTATGACCAAGAAAGAATTAAAAATTCTTCCAAGTGTCAGAAACCAACAAAAATATGTGGAGTAACTGATATTGATAAATACGTTCTATTCTGTCGTGATGTTTAAGTCAAAATGGTCTAATCAATTATGGGTGAGTTTACCTTGTGCAACTCATCCTTTTTATCTGCAGGATAAAACTTACAATCCTCTGGAAATTCAGAGGCTAGCATTGATGTGCACATCTTCTTCAGTTCATGATTTCTTTTCAAGTCATCGGGTAAATCCTGGAAATACATTAGAGGATTTGGTCCAGGTCTTCTTAATAGCTTCTCAAAAAAGATAAGAATGACAGACATGCAAAGGACACATGGAAAGATTGACTTACACGAATTAACACCACAGTGCTAGGTAAACCAAGTGTTCTGAACACAGAAAGACACTGTGATCCAAATGAATCAATGAAAGAATCACTATTATCTGCTTCATATAAGGAGTTCGGAGATGCCACAAAAGCAAGCAAATCAGCAACCTACAGGGATCAAATGTCCATTACACAAAAGATATGGAATGTGTCAATAGGGAGAAATTAAAATAAAATCAATTCATGAAACAGGCAGTCCGTAAAACAGTAAAGAGCCAATAAAGTACCTTGGCCATTTCCATGCACGTTAGCAAATCCCCATTAGGTGCTTTCAAGACCTATTGCAGAAATTTCAAGTCAATATCCATCATTTATCACATTGACATAATAGACCTTCCACTCAATTTATTATGTAAAGGATCCTGTAAGGTCAAATTTATGTCCAATTATGAAATCCTTGAAAAAAGTCAATGACTTATGGGAAAGGGTAGAAGAATAGGGAATGACTGGATAACTGGATTATATAGGTCTTTCTTGCATGAATATCATTATCTCATACTTAAAAGAAATAAAAAAATAAAGGGAAAAATTCGGGCAGAAAACAAGTGTTTCAAAAGTTCAATGCTAAACTCTTGAAGCATGAACACGTGATGATAATGTTGAAGCAACTGGAGTACTGCAAAAAACCATGCTCAAATTAAGTTGGACAACTGACAACATTATGAACGTACTGTGGCTCTCAGCTTGTACTCTGATGATGCAATGGCCGGAAAACTAGCATTATTTCCTTCTTCAGACAACAATGATATGATATCTTCTTCAAGAGAGTTCAAGTTCACAAAAGCCGAAAGGCCGAAAAGCACCTGCAGTGTTTATATAACATAAGAAAAACAATTCTAGCTTGCCTTAACAAGCAGAGAAAGCAAACTTACAATAACACGAGGAGGACTCGAGGGTCCAGATAATGCCCTCTTCTCTTTCAAAATTGCCGCCCTCTTCTGTTCTCTCATCTACAAATGGCTAACTTTGAATCAAATGCTAATCCAATAACTTCAAATTTTAATCGCCAGTACAGTTACAATTAAAATCCACATAATTTAACACTAGTTCTTGAACTAAATCTCTCAGCCTAACATGCAAGTAAAAGAAACTGCATATATTAATTCATAAATCAAAAGGTACCATTTTGTTACGCTGAAGCCGAGCAGCCTTAGCTCCCTTTGCAACACTGCGTTCAGGTTTTGACATCTTGACTTTATCTGATATAAAAGAAAAGGTAAAATCATCAAAATTGCAACAGAAGTAATCAAATAATCAAAGCGAACTTTCTATGAAAATTTAAAAAAAGAAAAATAACCTTTAGAAGATATTTTGTGAACATTGCGGGAAGATTTGGAAGCAAATCGAGTTTTATGCGCCTTGTTGAACTGAACTTTAGATCCTCCCATGTCAACTTGTGAAAATTTTAGTCTAAATTTCGTTCATAAGCCGGCGGTAGGGTTTAAGCGATCTTAGAAGGACTCCAACAGTTCTAGTCAAAATCTTTGCTCTCTACGACGGTGGAGTTCACTGCATTTATTGTGTTTTGTCCGTGGAAGTGGCGGCCGACGACGGCTGAAGTGTGCTCTGGGTGGTGGCTGGGGGCGGCAAAGAGGAGAATTGGTGAATGGACTTTTTGTAACTAGGGCAGAGCACACAAATCTAGTGACCGAAATAATTAACTAATAATAAACATCTTTAGTATATGCAAAGATTTTTATAAATTAATTTGATATGTTATTCAACAAAAAATAAATAAATCAATAAACACAATGTGAAATTAAATAATAAATATTTTATGCAATAATCAATTTGTCCGAGTCATCCAAGGGCACGTTTGATACTATGTAATAGACAAGTTAATGTAGGGTAATATGCAGCAATCCTAATTTGATGTGAGCTACTAATTTTATGGGTCGGCCATTAAATTTGAAGGGGCCCAGTACTTTAACACATACTAGCCCTTACTCAAATCAGAAGGTTAGGGGTGAGATTAGGTAGTCACGGGTTAGGGTGTAGGGTGATTGGCAATGGGATATTACATTTATGGTCTCGCTTTCCTCTATCTAATTCCTTTCTTGCCCTAATGCCGAATCATTCATCAGATTCCACCCCAAATTCAATTCCCCTTCTCTGCACACGACTAGTTCATCGAGCCCTAGCTCCTCCCCAAGATGTTGTCTTCCTTCCAATTAAGAGCCCTCATTACATTTAAATAACATGCTCCCAGCAAAGCCGTACTCTCCCCAAATTCAAAGCAGACAAAAAATACCCATGACTCTGCACGAGCTTTGTTAATATAGCTCTACTACCTCCTCAAATTCAATATGTTTTCTTCCTCGCAATTAAAGACTCCAATTTGTTGATATTCTAGTAACAGCAAGCACTCATTCTCCTTTTTCGTTTGTGGTTCCCAATATTTTGGAAACCCCCCTTCTTCCTCTTAATCTAACTTGTTTTGGTTTTTTTGTGGTTTTACTGAACAATACTATCCATAAATCGAGGAGTACTGTGCACATCATTCCTCCTACAGGTGTTTTGAACGGTCGTCGGTTATGGTGGGCTACATCTCAAGAAGTTTTACCCTATTGCTTCTTACATGGTAATAAGGTTTCTTGTTTTTTTCATAACTTCAGTAGAACTTCCACTCTCTTTTTAGTAGTGGCATTTTTGCACAGCACATAAAAGTTAATTATGCCTGTAGCTACTGATTCCAATATATGAGTAGGTCATTCATTTTTTTTTATTTATGCCTCATTTAAAACATCATCTTCTGTATTAAGGCATCCTATTGATAAACAAATGCATCATTAATAAGCCATATGTGCAATTGAAGACATGTTTATGCTTTCCTACCATATATGATTACTTCTTCCGCACCATTGTGAATGATTAATGAATCAATTTAATTTTTTGACTGATCATTTTACATAATGGTTTCAGCATTCAACCCCTTAGAGAAAGGGTGTATAGTTAGCTTGATGTGTTATGTAGACGGAATTAGAAAAAAAAAATCTCTACAAATAACTACGTTGATAAATAGGTCGATTGTCAGAGATGTCAACTAACAAGAATTAAATGTTTTTGAAATGCAAATTAGCTCTCTATGTGATAATAGAACTGGAATTTTTTACCTTTTTTTCAAAACTTAGAAAGTGAAACTTCTATCCCCTATTCAATTTTAATTTTTATCCACCAGAATGACATACATCTCATTAGCACTTGAGATGTCATAATGGCACTATTCAAAGAATTACTCTAGTTGAATATATTTCAATTTACGCCATCATGAATCTTGGGATGTAAGAAATATTTTCTAAATTAATTTCAATAGCTATTTCACACTCGAATAAGTTACTTCAAAGTGATCCTAATCTCACTTGATTAGCATTATCTCAAATCTGAAGTGAAATTAATGGTCAACTATATAACTGTCCCTTCGACATAGGATAAGATTTGTGTATATTGGTCGTTTCTTCTTTTCCAAAATGTAGACAATCAATTTCTGTTTGTTGTGCAAAGAGAAACACTGTTGACCGTTGCCCCCATGATTAGCTTCAAACTTTATCATGAGTCAATAAGGTTAATTTCCACTCTTTCAATTTCTGCCACCTTATGTGCATTTATAATAGACACATATGACCTATAATAATTGCATTAACAATTCAAACTTGAATGAGTATTTTTCTTTTTCTAAAATAACAATACAAGGGATATCTTAGACTAGGGAAATTAATAATGTTATTGTATCATTATACCCATGTAGTACCTGCATATCGGACTTTATGTTTGACACCCAGCCAATATAATGAGTTCGCTTTTGCTCCTCTTAGATTTGTTGTAGGCAAACCGCATGGATTAGAATACGAAAATTCATATTTCCATGTGGATTTACATGTTTTTTGTGCGAAGAATTATTTATATTTGTTTGTTTTATCAAGCTTCCATTACACATTATGGAAGTCGTGGTTATAGATGGAGTATAATCCAAAGAAAATAAAGTATGATTTTTAAGATGCTAGATCAATCAAAACACTTGAAAAGGATTGTGGAATTAGATGATTAGTCATTTTTGAATAACTTGTGTATGGATAGAAATGCCTTTTGGAGGTTTTGTTATTTGATGGAGCATGTGGATGGTTGAAAAACGAAAAAATTGTTGGGATCCCTGAAAAAGTCATAATCTTTCTTTCTATCCTAGCACATCATAAAAAAAATATGATTATGAAGCATGACTTTAAGAGATCCAACCATACAATTAGCAAATATTTCAAACAATGTTTAAAAGTAGTTGTCAAAATTAGTCCCATGCTCCTTGTTGAACCTCAATCTATCGAAGAGGATTATACTAATGAAACATGGAGATGCTTTCAGATAAGTGTAAGTAACAATTAGGTGAATGTAATCATGATACCATATTTTATGTTTGACACTAATTTAAATTACATTATTGTAATTTTTAAGGGTGTGTTGATGCCCTTGATGGCACACATATTAAGGTGCGTGTACTAGCAAGTGAACAAACACACTATTGATCTAGGAAAGACGACATTGCAATGAATGTTCTTGGGGTTTGCAATCATCAGATGAACTTCATTATATGCTTGTTAGATATGAGGGATCTACTGTAGATAGCAGAGTGTTGCAAGCAGCGGTCAACAAGCCGAATGGCCTTAGAGTGCTAATTAGTGTTACTATATGTATAGTAAAGTTTTTTTTATCTATCTTGTTTGCTACCCACATTCCTTGTAAGTTAACTTCAATTATGTTTGGCAAGAAATTACTATCTATGTGATGCTAGGTATACCAACTGTGAATGATTTTTGACTCCATATAGTGGCATCAAATACCACTTGATGATTGGAGTGATGGAGCATTGGCACCCCAAAGCCTGCATGAATATTTCAACATGAAACATGCTAAGGCACAAAATGTAATTGAGAGGGCATTTGGACTTTTGAAGGGATGGTGGGCAGTCTTAAGGAGCACCACTTATTATCCCATTAGAACCCAAAACATGATTATTCTAGCTTGTGCACTTCTTCACAACTACATTCACACAAATATGGCCATTGACCCTTTAGAAGACACTTTACTTGAATCCCACGGGGCTTGAAATGGGGATGTTGAAGTTGTTGACATGATTGAGACATCTCCTGAGTAGAACAATTGGCGTAATTCCTTGGCTGCTACTATGTACCATTGTTGGAGAGGGGCTTGCACTATGTCTTAAGGTCTTAAATAGTATGAACTTTAGTATTTAACATGTTTACAAACCAACTTTGACTATATACATTCTTTCTTATATATACTTTGTTGAATTATGATATGTTTTGGATTTATGACTTTAACTAGTTTTTTCAAACATATTGCATTGTTATGTATTTAATTACATATGATTGCATTAGGTGGTTTTCATTTTAAGGTGTATCATGAAACTGAGTTATGTGTGAAATACTCATTTTTAATAATTTGTGCTTCACCATTTTTTTGATATTTAATAACGCATGTCATGGCACAAAGTGGTTGCTCTTCTCATAACATTAATAGGTCAAACAAGACTTCCATTGGCCCATGACATTTCTAAACTCAACAAGAGGAGAAGACTTTAATACAAGCATTGAAGCAATTGCAGGCAGATGTTTGGAGATATGATGGCTCATTCAAGGGCAGCTATATGGTGAGACTAGAGTCAATGATGGCCGACAACTCTCTAAGTAGTGGAATTCTTGTTAAACATATAAAGTTTAAGTTGCAAGTTTGGAAGAAGACGTTTTCAACTTTGAAGGGCATAATTGGCCTTAATGGAGGTGGCAAAGCATGTATGGACCCCAACACCGATATGATCATTGTGGAGTCTAAAGCGATTTAGGCTAAGTATGTCAAGATACAAACTTTGGTGTTTTCCATATCCTCTTTTGAAGGGCAAGTACCAATACTATTACATTCGCCCGTTAATACTATTGATGATTATCCCATCTCGTGTCAGGTGCAACTTAATGCAGTAGAGCTTTGAAGGAAGCCTCACCTATGGTACAACAGTTGGGTAGAGATCTTCAAAAATAACAAGGCTACTGGAGATCAATAGTTGGATGTGGTAGATATTGTTTAAGAGCTTTTGCATGGTTCTCAAGTTAACAATGGAGAAAATTCAACTGATAATGTTGAGCCTACTAGTGCAGCTGATATAGGAATTAGTACAGAATATGATGATGTATTGGCCACTCCACTGTCTGGCTCTAGTTCCAAAAAAAAGGCATCTTTATCTGATAAGCGAAAGAGGATCGATCTGATGATCATTAATTTTGAGAATGCGGTAGGAAGCATACCCAAAGATACCAAAACAACTTTTGGAATTATTGCCAATAAGCTCTTCCAACTAATGCCAGCGCCTCCTGATTTGGATTCTATAATGAGAACGTCTCTATTTAAAGCCATTGTTGAAATCCCAGACTTGTCTTTGAATGACCAAGTCAAGGCAACTCATCATCTTACTCGGAACAAAATGGATATAGATGCCTTTTGGGGGATGAACAAGGAAGCCAGGGCTCAATATGTTCGTCTAATCCTATCTAGTTATGTATGTTTTCCTTAGATATACTGCCATTATCATTCTATGTAATTGTTATGATGTGTTATTGACGTTTCTTTTGGCATTTTGGAGTACTTGTGCCAACTATGGGGATATGCAACTATATATGGTTGATAGCATATTTTTGGGCGTTTCTTATTGGTTTGTGTCGTTAAAACCTAGAATGATTTCTTACTATTGTTGATCATGGTTAGGGTAATGCCCAAAATTATCACTCATGTGACTTCATGGCGTATGGTTATGTCATTTGTGTTTTTTGACTCCATATTTAGTTCCTGTTGCATTGTTTTGAAAACCACTTTGATTTGGTGGTTGGTGTTTAGGTTGTGTAAAATAAGTGGCGAGACTCTACCCACTACTTCACATATTTAGACAAATTCTATGAGATTAACTTCTTAGGATAACTGTTAAGGAATTATGTTAATAAATTTCCTATCTCATGTGAATGATCCATCATTAAATCGTCCTAAAAAACTAGTCAAAATACAAAAAATTGTAAAATAAAAGGAAATTAAATACATAAGATTATTGAGGATTAATTAAGGTATATAAATGATGTCCACCTGAAACTAAATAAAATAAAAGCAACTGGTTCTATATGCTTCGGCTTGCTATGCAATATATCTATAAGCAATTTTGCGATCACAGCACACGTGCAACATCATTATTCAATGTTTATATTTTAATTCACCCCTTAAATGTCAAAATAGGTAAATAATTAATGTAGCAAAACAATGCCGGGAACATATATCCATATATATACACGAATAATTAATATAGCAATTGTTTATAATAAAATATTCTCCTCCATGGAATAATAATTACTTATTAATAATAATAAATTAAAAATATTTTATCCCAACCTACTTATCTTTAAAAGTTGTCTACTCCAATAACAATTAAAAAATGTTTTGTCCGTGTGCGGTTTATATATTATGTTTAGCATATATATATATATATATATATACTTATTTATTTATTAGAACCAAACAAAATAAATATATTAGTACTCTGCTGGTTTTTCATAGTGAAATCAATTAAAGAAAGAATAATTTTGCAAATATATACCATGAAGCAAATTAACTTGATTTTTTATATAATTGTGGGGCGAGGAAAGTGTGGATCATTTACATGTGATGAAAGAAAATGGCTTATATAAAGCTTAGGGTCCAATCAGTAATATGGTCACATGTAAACAAGCCATATGCTTTCATGGAGTGCTGAATATATATATATATATGTAAGTATTTATTTCAATTGAGTACAAGAAAAATATATATATAAACTAGTTGAGATGAAAAATCATGCTAACTTGAACTCAAGGCCCACCCCCGGCCAGTCCTCAGTAAGTTTGAAGGCAGAAGAAATAACACAAGAGGCTAATTAAGTAACATCGTGCACAAATGGTTGAATAATTATAAAAATCTTCTTGTTAAAGTAAAATTCGAATATGATAAAATTTAGATAGAAAAAATAATGTAAAATACTAACAAGACATAGACACATAGGAATGAACAAAACAGCGGTGGCCAACACTAACCTATAGCTAGTTAATGCTACTGCGGTTTATTTGAACACACCATGAACGGAGTACATAACCACATACAGAGACGATTATAATGTCCACAAAGAAATGAAAAAAGAATGAAAATGTTATACATCACTTCTTGCCACAAGCCTTGGGTGCATTGGAGAAAGACGCGTAGGAGCTTGATGGAGTGCCTGCCGGGGATGGCTTAAACAAACCAAACATTTCTCGATCATCTTATTTTGTCCATAGTCCATCATGCAAGTAAGAGAAAGGATCGGCAACTGGAATTGAAGGCATATTCGGATTCGTGAACTTCATTGAGTCTTCACATGTATCATCCTTGCCATATTCTTTCTCTAAATCACTCCAGAAAGAAGATGTCAAAGGTTTCATATCGATGTTTGGTGAGATAGCATTTGGAATGGTCACATTGTTTTGTAGAGGGCACACATGAAAGCCAATGGTGCTTTGTCCATTTCCAATACCAATATATATTTAAATATATATATATATATATTTATATATATATATATTTTTGTTAAAACATGAATTTGTGTGTATCCCATATTGGCCTTTTAGGATCCTATTCATACTTTTCAAACTACTTCCTCGTCAATTATGCTATTGATTTAATTTTGCAAAATAATTTGTAATTGCATTGGATAGTTTCGCTCTGTCATGTAAATTTTTATTTAAACATCCACACCAATAAACTTTTATCCATCATTAAAAAATTATATGGTACAATTAGCATATTTTTAGAAAAAATAAGAAGCCATATGCACTCAAGATTTGCCATGAGTTTGGCAAATAATCAAAAGGAATTATAAAAATAGCATCTTTGCAAGAAGTTAAAAATAAGATATATAATTTTGAGAGACAATACATTAAAAAACAAGTTTGAATAGAATTAAAAAGCTATTTAGTACATTAATCAATATATAATTTTAACATTTATATACCTTTTGTTGAAATATTTTTGTTAAACTAGGTAATGTTTAATTATTAAAACTAAACTTTCTTTGGTAGTATTAAGGAAATAAGTGTTGTAGGTAGTGTTAGTGCTACTGAGAGAAAGCTAACTGCGGCCTTTAAGATGGTACACTGGGGAACAAAAGGCTTGCCTTGCTTTCTGAAAGAATTGTTTATGCTTTGGGCAAAAAAGGTTATCTTACTTTCATACTTCTTTTCCCTCCTATTCAATACATAATATTTTATGTCTTCCTCATTTCAGCCTATTTATGCAATCTCGTGGTGCAGATACAAAAGCTTAAAGATAAATTCAGACAAATTAATGAACTGCTAAATGCATCTCATTAGCAATGTGTTGAGGTCATGAAAACTATCCATCTCCGTCAGTGATCATTGCTTCCTTTGTAAGATTTCAATCTCATTATCATTCTAAGTCTAGATGAGTGTTTCTTTAATTCATATGACTGCTACATGCTACTAGATAGACCGATGGCAGTAAAATTAAGCATTTTCCTAGCTTTTACTTCATATAAAAGTTCAAAATGTATTAAGGCAATGTTACCTTCCTAAAATTTGTACTCTAAACCAAAGAAACAGCATGATTGGCATTTACCAATACCAAATGTACACCTTTAAAGAGTGTCATAAAAAAATATATATATTTAGTAGAGGCAAGCTCTGTAGACAAAAAAGTTATAGCACAGTATTGTGAATGTCATATACATAGGCACAAACAACAAACATAGGCACAATGGACCAAAAAAAACACAAGAGGAAGACGTTAGTGCTTCAAACATCAATATCATCATTAAGAAAATATAAACAAGCATGACATTAAAAAAAGATTAGAATTAAAGTAAGTGGTTCCAACCTAAGCACTTATGAACCACAAACTGTACCCGCTACACAAAAGAACTAAAGGTCAAACCAATACATATTAAACATAGCATCAATGGGAGCCTAAAAAGTTATGCAAAGTGCCCGTAGTTCCAGTTGTAATATAAAGCATTGTATTACATACAGGCCATCATCATTAACCAAGCTTAGCCAATGGATATCACAAAAAAAGCCTTCCAATTAGCAATCCCATAAGCAACGTAACAAATGCATCAATCATGACACAACCACAACCAAGACAACCACCAAATATCATGGTAGAATTCAAGTTATGAGGTGGAAGATTAAATATCTCAGGATGTTCAGTGAAAGAATTTTTCATAGAAAGACCTGTACGGGAGCTTTGACTTTCCTTTGTGTGGTCAAGGTATCCACTTGTAGGTGTTTTTGATTTTTCGCAAACCAACAAAGTCAAAACAAATGCATTTGGACTGGGAGGTCATAAGTATGCTTTCTGCGATGGACTGTCTCTATAAGAATATTGCAACAGGAGCCCATGGTACACATCCCACCATATGAAGTGGCTATCATAATTATGTCCCTTGGGACATTTGTAAAACCACCTGCCAGGGTTTTGGGCTGTGTATGATTAATGGAGCACCATCTGATCTCTATCATAAGGGCATTGAGGAGACGGTTTTAGAATCATTGCACCCTACGTAACAATTTTAAGCAAATGGGAAATGGAAGATCTTTCAATACAACACACATTTCATCTGAAGAATTGGGTAAAAGGAACAAGTCAATCTACTAACCTTAAGCTTATAGTTGAACATACTACTGACTATATTAGATCCTATCTCTAGTTGGCAGCAATCATGAAATTCAGATGCAGACAACCCAATGTCCAACTCAAACGTCACATATACACAAGATTAAGATACTTGTGGCTGTAGTAATATTTTACACAAGCCCTTATTACAGTGTTACTAAATGATCATATAATGCACTAGATATTATAAAACTCTGAGTGGATTGAAAAAATCGGATCCATACTTGCACGGTATCAATATTTCTTCTATCAAGCATGTCATTTACCAATTTTTAAACAACTTACAATGCCTAATAGAAATCTGGTAGACTGTGGTGCAAACATTTTTTTAAACCTCATTTGCTCTAGAAACCTAATCAGACAAATCATGTATTTAGATCCATCATTAAATTTTTTAGAGTAGTTCCCCCCTAGGTAGAACATGGCTAAATTCAATTTCTATCTTGAGCTTAAGATAATACGATTTCATTTGATAATTTTAGGACCAAGTACACATATAGTTACTTAAATAAAACAACAATAATCAAACCCATCTGTACTCAGGCAGAAAATTAAAAAAAATAAAAGAAAAAGTAAAAAGTAAGAACATTAGGATTTACTAGGATAAACATAACAGAGAAGATTTCACTAACGCCAAAGCCAACGAAGACAAACCACTTCCAACATATATCGTTCGAGCAATGGCTAGTTGTGGACAAATATAAATAGCAACAATCTGGGTGGACGATTTTGGCAATTGCTCAAATAAAACAACAATATTCAAACCCATCTTCGTTCAGGTGAAAAGAAAAAGAAAAAGAAAAAGGTAGGGATGTTAGGATTTACCGAAAGGGCACAAACAGAGAAGATTTTGCTACTTCGAAAGTCAACAAAGACAGACCAAATCCAACATATATCATTTGAGCAATGTCTTGTTGTGGACAAAGATAAGCAGCAACAATCTAGGTGGACAATTTTGATAGTTGCTTCTTTCTTAATGTGGCTGTTTGGGGAAGACGATTGCTGATAAGGGAGGTGTGCTGTTTTTTGACTACAGAATTAACTTATTAGGGCTTTTATTGTGTAGAGGCAAAATTGTTCATAAAATTATTGTAGGTGCTATCAAATAGCTAATTGTAGAAAAGGAGAAATTGAGTTGGCCAGGTAATTGTACACATCAAACATGAAAATTGACTATTGCAGTCCCACATAATTTGGCCCTATTACAATCGAGGCTATTGTGCAATATTCAATATCAAACGTGCCCTAAGTATATTATTATTATTATTATTATTATTATTATTATTATTACATTACATAAATATGAATGCACAAGTAAATAGTCCTTCCATGCATGCATTCTGTTTTTCATTATTTTTTAACTTTTTCCAATGTGTCAAAACGGCATCGTTTTACAAGTTGCATGCTTTGTTAGCTTGTACTATAAGCTATATTTGTTGTAATTTTTTTTGGCATTTTGTGCTTGCTCTGGAGACCACAAAAGAAGATCAGGAGAAAATAGCTATTTTTCTCTCCTTTTTCGATTGTTTTTATTGGGCATAAAAAGACAATTGAATTTTGCACAGTCACATCAAAACACTAAAAACACTGATTTTGTTTGGGAGCGTTTTAGGTGTTTTGGGAGAACACTCCCAAACATATAGTATTAAAAGCTCCCAAATAAAATTCTCAAAAATCCGTCAACATGCCTCCCAAATAACCATTATCCCCTTTAATTTCATATTCCCGTAGGCTTGCGTCTAACCCCCTCACCCCCCACCCAAAAAAAAATTGTCCCTTTCTCTCTCATTTCTTGGGGAAATTTTCCCTGCATCTCTCCTCTCTCTCTAGTATTATTAATTAATTAGTAATAATAATACTATTAGTAATAATAATACTATTAGTAATAATAATCATAATACTAATACTAATACTAATACTAATAATAATGATCGTAATACTAATACTAATACTAATAATAATGATCGTAATGGTTGTAACAACAACACAACAACAACAATAATATTAATATTAATAATAATTAAAAAATTTCAATTAACAAATAAATTCATAAAATACTTTGATACAACACACTTAATCATTTCATCAATCATTACAACTCACTTACTACATATATATACACAATATTTTTTGTTATTATTCCTAAAATTAAAAAAAAAATCATTAATATCAAATTTCACCCGAAACAATATCACAAAAATCAATTTGATCGCTACAGTATAAAATATCTCCTACGAAATATAATCAAACATATCAAAACTCCTTAAATTTTAATTTTTATTATTTTAAAAATATAACCAAACATCAATTACATTCTTCAATCTTTATTTCATATTTTTTCATGATTATTTTATTATATATTTAAAAAAAAAATACAATAAACATAGAGTAAAATCAAACACAAAACATATCCAACCACTGCAGCTGCTTTCTTCTTCAATCTCAAATTAATGTCTAATGGCTGTTTGAGCTGGGCAAAGAAGGCTGGAGGTAGCAGGAGATAAACAACAGAAAATGAAGGCGCAAACCTCTGGCACCAAAGCTCCGCCGCCGAACGCCTCCTCCACTGAAGGTCACTCTCTTTCAGTTTCTCTATCCTCCGTATAGACACGCATATTCAAATTTATGCTTATGCAATTTCTCCGCTTACTATGTAGAAATTCTACATTTGGAGGCTATCTTTGTAAAACATCCTCGAATCCAAGAACCAGCATTTTTTCTTTCACTTTTTTTTTTAAAAAAAATTGTATTTTCCTTTTTCTCAACACAGAAATTTACCAAAATTATCGCCACTGAGGCACCGTTGTGGTTATGCTGCTCTCCTTTCCTGTTTTGGTTTCTCTTGGATTCATATGGGCGGAAAAGGCTATTTAACTCGCGGTTGGAAGGTAACTAGTTTTTGGATTTCCTAGAAAAATTCTTTAATTTTTTTTCTTTGCTTAACTTATGCTATTTGGATAATGAAATCATTTAGCAAATTCTAATTTTTATCTTGATTTTACGTTCTTCCAAAATCTTGAGCTATCTTGATAGCTAGGGCTCCATCCCCTGGCGATGTTGCCGGTCATCCACTTGATAAGGTTTGATAAAATTGCTTATCCCCTAATACCACTTGTTTTTCTTATGAGACTGTTTGTTCAATTATGCATTTTATGTAAAGATTTGATTTTGATAGTTTTGAAGCGATATTAAGTTGGTTGATTTCTTTAAGCTTTTTTTCACATGCGTGTTTGACTGAAAACCCCTACTTTTAAGTATTTTCATCTACTTTGCAATTGCAATTTTCTGATTTTATTTTGCTTTGACAGTGTTCTTCTGAAATTTTAGCATGGATAAAAAGAAGATTCACATTAACATCGTGGTCATTGGCCAGGTTAGTTTTTTTTTTTACCAGAACATCATACAATTCTTTTCGTTGGATAGCCAAATCTATGTCATAAATAAATTACATGTAAGGTATAGAAAATTATATGATAGCTATTGACCATAATTTTACAAATAAATCTTAGTTTTCTTTTTTCTTTATATCTTTTGCATTATAAAATTTATAAATGAATGTGAACTCATCTGACTATTCAGATTAGTGCAATGTCACAGCTGAGCAACAACTCTCTCTTTTTGAATTATCTCCGCAGCCAGTTTCCAATGTTATTCCAACATGGCTCAAATGTCTTGCTATTAGCTGATGATCCTCTACAAATCCATTTAAATGAAGAACCTAATTTGGAGGAATACAGTGTAGCAGTGAAGGTTTGTCTTTTTGTGTATTATTTATTACCAATATATGTATCTTATATAATTTTTTTAAGTAGGTATGGAGCTTAGTTTATGTGACCTTTGTGAGATAGGTAGAAATTCTGTCTATCAGTCTGGTTTCACTCATGCTGCCAAGGAATGATGATTTTCTGGCATAGCTATTGATGTACTTGTTGATTTTCCTCTATATTTTCTAAGTTTCCACTGTTGCTGATCTAATTATATTTCAATATATTCAAGGACTGATTAATATGAAATCTATATAGGAAGCAGAACTCGTGTAACAAAGTAGTTCAGTAACTTCATTGGAGGTTTGTCCACCTCATTCATAACTTTGACCAACCTTACTAGCTTCTAAGATTTTTTCTACCTAATTATTTGCAGTTGAAAAATACAGTTAACTGACAAGATTTATTGCAGCTTTTTGCACAGCAATCAGTTTACTGGATTAGTAATTTTCTTGGCCAATCTTTCTCTTTTTGACTTATATGTCTATTGCAATAAAAGTTTTGAATTTGTCCCAATCTAATTTAGTTGTTATATGAACTCATCTGGTCTATTTCCAAGAATATTGAAGACAACCATTTTAGTGGTGCCATCCCAGAAAAGTTTCAGACCATACACAACTTGTGGCTTTCATGGATGATGCAAATCCGAAGGTGCAGACTCATTCAACAATAATAAATAGGCTTGTTACGATATACAATGATCACTTCTACAGGATATATATAATAATCAAGCTTGTTAATTAGTTAAAGCTCTTAAGATTAACAGCCATTATAAAAAATAGTTACCTTTTCCTTGTGATTATATGTTGCTGGATCATTCGTAGGCTGCTATTACGTTCATCCTTGACCTATTATTTCTACTAGAATCTGGTATCATGTGAGCCACAGAGAATGTCTTGCAGATGGTTGAAAACACCCTTTGTTCGTTTGTTTGTTGGCTATTGTGTTTATCTTTTTCCAATTTGTTCTGGGGCCAACCTCATTTTAAGAAGAAATGTTCTTTGTTTGTTTTCTTATGAAAGAGTCGTACTTCTCTTGGGCTGAGTGAATCGTTTTTCAGTTGCAACCTGCAACTCACGAGGTGGTTTTGATAATTAGTTGTATTAGTTATAATTTGAGATTGGATTTGTTGGAGTTGTTTTTGGTTTTTAGATGATTTTATGAGTAAGATTACATTATGTTTGAGGACATGAATATCTGATACCAAGTCTAGAACCCCTTGAGTTGTTTTGATAAGTTAAGCGATGCCACTAGCTTTGTAGCAAATCGTTTACATATAAATGTAAATATATTACATATACATAAATATAATATTACATTATCCAATTATCCCAAAAAACAATATTACACTATTCATTAGATTAAATTATTAATAATTCGTTAAATAGGATCAAATTATATTTACAAAATTACATCATGAAGCAGTCTGTTTACTTCGTGGGGCTAATATATGTAAGAATAAAGTAATGTGACAACCATCTGAAAGTCTGCATTTTTAGCATTCCATCTTCATAGGGCTACTTCATGAGACAATCATCTAAAAGCGATTAATATGTGAGCGATTACGAGAAGGAGAAAGGTCAGTCCTCCACTTGATTAAGCAAAGTGGTATAGGAGACAAAATTGGATAACTCAGTTAAAAGTTTGCTAGCAACATATGAAAGTTCTGATGATGAAGATTGATTCATGAAATGGAGTAATGCTTTTCATTTTACTTGTGCAGGAATGCTATATGTTTGTTTCTACTTCATAGTACTCTTTATGACCTTAGTTTTTTATCAGATAATTAGAATTTAAAAGCTGCTTCACATCTAGCATTTAGTTTAAGACCTGTTTCTGTTTTTTCTTGTCCTCATTCGTCTTCTGTCTGCTGTGATGTGGGTGGATTTTAAAAGAAGCAGAGACAAAACTGGCTTTAGGGACACATTTAGTAGGACCTTATAGCAAGATTGATGTTCATGTGCATTATGTTATAGGAATTTGAAATTTTGCTAGCTTGTTATAGATAATGGGAAAACAGGCTCCTTATGTACGTTTTTAGAACAATTCAAGAGTGCTGCATATTCCATAAAGTAACTGAATTCGAACTTTATGTTTTCTTTATTATGAATCTGTTAGACTACCCTTGCAACAAAAAGTATTACATTTTTGTTTTTAACTTGGTGTTGTTTCCAATATAATCTAAATTTATGTGCAGGAATGATATTAAATGGGAAGGAGCTAACCGAGGGAACTGGGGAACCTGGACTGATAAACTGGCTCAGTGTGTATTTCCTTGTTGCCTTCAGCCATTAGACTTTGTTAATATGGTGACACATGTTCTGCTTTTATATATGCTTGTATAGCACTAACTTCTTCATGAGTTTACTGTTAACTACCTTTTCTTTTATAGAGTGGGTGAGGACACTGTTAATGAAGATGACAAAGGTCTGAATGCTGAGAAGCCCTTTGGAGAGGGGGATGTTGCAGCAGATGGAGACAAGGAAGCTGCTAAAGATGAAGCTGAAGAGGAGGAACTTGAAGATAAGGTGAAGGAATACATAAGACTGTATATATATTAGTTACAAGTACTCTAATCGAATTCTTATCTGGACCATGAAATTTCAGTCTTGACCTTGTGTTAGAGAAATTTAGTGCTCTCATTTAAACTCTTTCTGAACTGAAACTCCTTTGCCTTCACCTTGGTGAAATAAGTTAATCTAGCAGTTCTAATGTGGCAGGTAAGGGTCTAAACTCAACTATGCTGTTTGTAGCCATCTTTGATGTGAAGTTGAATATTGTGTCACTTGTGTCGATTTATGGTGTTGATATATGAATTTCCTTTCACAGCTTAATTTGATGTAGTTAGCGACCACCGGATTCCCTGACTACTAGAACTTAAACCTGTGACATCTGCTTTTCTGAAAGTTACTTTCTTAGCCATCGATTTTATTATGAAAGATCTTCTATTTAGAGTTGGCTTTGTTGAATAAATGTTCCTTCAAACTGCAGGAGATGACAATGGAAGAGTATGAGAAGATTCTAGAGGAGCAAAGGAAGGCTCTGCTGGCCCTCAAAACTGAGGGAAGAAAGGCTTATGTGAAAGAGTTTCGAGTCTATGCAACAACTTTCAAACTAGAAGACTAATGATGATATATTCATCAAATTGGTGAATCCACTTATACTTGTTATAGAATGAATTCATGCTTTGCGGTCTTCTCAAATTTATTTTTTGGCTTCTGCTTGCTAATATTACTAAACGTAGTGAACCATTTATGTTTTATTGACAAGATGATTCTTTTTTGTAAGGCTCCGATAATGATGAAAAAAAAGAGTTAGCTGAGAAAGAAGAGAGGGCCGAAAAGGTACCATTCCTGTGCATATACTCTATTATATATTTATCTGAGATGTGTTTGGTTGGGACCTATACACTTCGTGGAGTCTAAAATTTGGTTGTGGTCGCCCTTTTAAATCCATTGAGTAGATTGGTCTTGCAAGTGCTGTATTGCTTCCACCACCATTTCCATATGCCCATCTACATGTTTTTGTGGTGGCCAATTCAAATCTGTGGTGTTGTTTTCTACTTGGGAGTTGGAAGTGGCAATGCCCCATTTTATTGCCAATGCATATCTTGCAAATATTCAGTTTGTGATTTGACATGCAAGGATTCTCAGAAGAGATGTTTATGCTTGAAATTTTGGAAAATATTCTGCAAACACCCTAATTTTCAACTAAAGTACCCTTTCAAGTTTGATAGTTGCCTTCCCCAACCCCATCCAGCCAAAAAATATCACATTAATTTGTTGATGCACTCTCTCTTATCTGAGGTACAATTTGTTTTACTCTGGCAATGATTGGGGATACAGTCCAGTAGAATGTGACCCTTTCCATTTTTTTATTTTGTTTTCTTTTGAATGGTTCAGTCCATGAGCATCAATGAGTTCTTGAAGCCTGCTGAGGGTGAGAGGCACTACAATCCTAGTGGTTGTGGTTGGGGCCCTGGGCATGGTTCCAGGGGAGGTTATGGTGGAGGCAGTGAATCCAGCAATGTCAAGGCA
>JACGDI010005642.1:219505-235363 GCA_014898725.1 Jacaranda copaia | reverse complement strand
AAGTAACCCATGTAGTCAATAGCCAGCGACCGTCTAATGCATATATTTCAGGTCAGCATCATATTTTTACAATTTATGTAGATTTCAGACTTCAAATTTTTATAGAATTGTTGATAATACTAGTTTTTTTTTCATTTTATAAATGCGAAAATTGTTATCTCTACATTCTCTCAATTACTTTAGATCCTTTAGGCCTATCATGCGCAGCTTCTTTAACAACGTGCATCCTATTGTTACTATGTCAAAATCCATGCCGGATGTTTGATGCCTAAGTTCCGCGACTCAAAGATCAAAGCTCTCTCTCTCTGTCTCTCTTCCCTGTTGCCAGTTCCCCAACTCCTATGGGACGGATTATTACTGGTTCTGCAACAGTCTCCTTTATGATTCAAATCCACGACCCATTTATTTGCAATTATGGAAGCTCCATTTGAATTGATATGACTAAGTTCATCAACAGACTCCCAAAGCTGTCCTCCATTGTGCCTTGTCAAATTCCTTGAACAATTGAGCATACATCGTAGGCACAAAAGTCATGCTGTCCCTCCATATTTGCTAAGGAATGTAAAATAACTTGGCTTATTACAAGCATTGATTTGTGGAGAAATGTTAGAAATAATGACAATAAGATTGTTTGCCCAAGAAATAAAAGCTGGTACTGTAGCACTGTAAGGAAGAGAAGGTTGATGTACTATGTTCAATGCAAAAGATGCAATTTTTTTCTTTGATCTTGAAGTTTCGTTAGTTGCTATAGACAGCATTACATCTTAACAGCAAATGCCCCAGCGGACAACGCTAAATTAAGGCATAACCTTCCATAAACTCCAACCGAGAAAATGGAAAATAATGTTGATGTAAAACTCTTTGCGTCAAAGCAATGAACACTCTAACAATTGTTGTTCAGATCAAACACATCCTCCCACATTAGAAACTACAAAAGTCGTGTCGGTTTTTGCTTTTGCAGTTGGTCATAAATCATATCCAGGAGATTCTGCAATTACAAGAAGCTCTTAGAAGACTGTATGTACAGGAATGAGGACTCTTTTTAACACCTCAAACAATCATGTATCATTAAATAACAATATACACGTGAGCAAAAAATTACCCTTCCCATTCCCAGAAAAAGAATAAGAGAAACCTAAATTTGTTGAACCAATCTATAGCGTAGTTGATCAGAGAGACATGGCGGAAACAAGGGGCCTGGTGGTCTTGGAAATTCTAGAGCAAAACATGAACAACAAGAGCACAGAAGATAACAAGAACAATCTGAAATATGTTCTGATTTCCTGAAGTCCGAGGTCAATAACCTCAATCTTCTTCCCGTATCTACTTTTCCTCTGCATTAGATATCCGTTAAGGTAGTCATCTATTGATACCCAATTGTCAAAACTTGATGCAATTGCCTTTGCCTGGAGTCCATCCATCTGCTGTACACCTCTGCTGAACATCTGTAGTAATGCAGCTGACCAGTCATTGAGAACTCTCTGTCATTCAAAAGAAACAACCATGTTGAGTGCTAATGGAGAAAGAAGGGCAGTAAGGGTGGTAGCTTGCTTCACTTCTAAATGCATTTTCTCTAGAAAACATTAATCAAAATAATCAAGTTGATATAAGAAAAGTGTCGTGTAGACTGATAGACATACATTAAAGGAGGTGATGTCTATTGGATTGAACATTTTAAAACAGTCTTTTGAGGAGGCTTTCAGATCTCCATAAATCTGCAAAGTACGCATACAAGGAGATTAGAAGCCAAAACTAGCAGCAAACAACTTGCACCTAACAATAAGGCATTCACAAACCTCGAAGGTAAAAGCCATGGGTACCCTTGCAACATCATACATATAATCCGTCGCTGTCCCATGGGCCAGATACCTAAACACGAATGACACAAAGATTTGCAATCAGCAGAAAGGTTTAGTAGATGCTATAAAGAAAGATCTTTTCAATGATAGGCTGGTAGCTTTTCTGTATTTCATTTTAGCTAATAAGTAGAAATGATGCAAGATAAGTTCAACCCAGTAAGTATCACAAGTAACTGGATAATTTGTAAAAGGATTACAAGCTTTAGGCAGTTCTCCAAATCTTGAAAAACAATTTGGCAAAGCCCATTCATTTTTATCAGCAGTTGTAGACGCTCATGCACAGTGATGCCCTAATATTGACTGATAAAAATTTGGCACCAAGTGGAAGAAGAATGGGAGATGGATGGGAACATGTAAATTTGAAGAGAAAAAATCACGAAGATGGATCTTCTTAAATATGTTACCCTCTTATTTGACTCACAGATGGTTGAGCAACTTAATTCTTCTAAAGGCAGAGGTGACAAAATATTTTGAACTGGAAATATAAGTCTGGTGAAATATTATTCTAAAGGTAAAGATGACAAAAAAAAATTCATTCTCTTATTTGTACTTCAAATAACATTATTGATCAGGGAAATTCATATAGCTCAGGTCAATCATTTTCACACATGGTTCTAAATGACCATAGTGTTTCCATTGAGATATTAAAGAAGGAAATAAGAAAAAATGGAACAGAATAAGTTCGCAAATCTAGCAACCCAGCATGTGACCAAGATGCTTTTTATAGCACCAGAGCACCATATCTTTCAAGTTATTGCTGTACACAAACTTAGTGATAAGTGAAGGTGCAGTGGAAGATGAAACAGGCACGCCAACAATCATTATTTGGGATGCTTGCTTAGCAATAAATTTGCCCATCCCAGAAACATAAAAACTAGCGCTTTTGCAAAAAATTAACCAGAATAGTAAGATATATTTAAAGTAGTACAAACCCAACAGAACCTCCACCGGATCCAACCAAGCAATGGTCTTTGAGGCGAAAATGGTTCAACTCTTCAAGCATTGATTTCATTATCTGATAGGGTATTCCATCTGGAGTTGTATTTTTATGATCATATGGCATAAACAAAGCCTAAATAATAGAAAAGAAAAATCCATAAGAAAAAGAGCTGACAAGCAACATAAAAGATAGAGTTAATCTAAGATACAGAAAAGTAAATAAAGCATCCTAAGTTGCTACCAGAGCTTTAGCCATATATTTGAAAAAAATTCTATATTAAGGTTAATTACAACAATGTAATAATTAGCCAAGCATATAGCAAATAGCAACTATATCACGGGCTGAAAAGCATTCAATTTGACAAATTATGAATGAAGAATTTAGAAAGCCCAACACTTAAAAAATTTTGAATAACAGAAAGAAGAAAGGCGTGATAACTAGTCTCTGCACATGTGCTAACCAATAGACTAGCAAGTGATTGAACTGCCAGTCAGTGGCAGTAGAAAAGCATCAAGAGTTACCTCCATTCCAGAGTGCACATTAACCCATATATGTGGTTCAAATGATACAGATAATTTCCGCATAATTTGAGTCTCAGGCTCGCTGAAAGGAGAGGTCCCAGGATTTTCTTCATACGGGTCATAATCCTGCAACAGATGCAGAGAAATCATAACACACATAATTGCAACTGAAAAAAAAAAAAAACCTCGCAGACACATAAAACAGTGTTCCATCTACTAGAGTAATCTGGTAAAGCCACCACATTCTTTGCACGAGGGTATGGAGAAAAAATGGATGAAGGTGCTGATTCAGCAGGAGAGGTTTGACAAAATTAAGCTCAATGATTTTGCACTAAGCACAACTTTCTCCTGATCAAATGAAAATGTTAACATACCTTCTCTTTTTTGCCCCAATCTACACTCCAATTCCGGTTGAGGTCAACTCCTCTTCCTGTAAGAAACCCAAACTTTTAGCATTTTGCATTTTTTTTTGACAACCAAAGCAGTATTTACAATAAAAGAGTGTATTGATTATGGGACCATTTCTTCTCTCACAAAGCTCCCCATCTTCAACAAGTTTGCGGCCATTCAAATTTTCCACTGGTACAACCTGTTAGATAGGTGTTCAGAAGAACAAAAATTCTCTGAGTTAAAACTATCCCCCCTCAAATGGAATCATTATATTATTCTTAACAATTTATGCCATTGTATCTTCTAACATCTTAATCCAGCTAAAGTTTTTATTTTGACTCTTTAATTTAGTCTTTGGGCATAAAATATGTGGATTCAAAATCTAAGCCACATTTTGTGTGTAAACATGGAAGGAAAGAATACTTTAACATGCCAAAATTCTAGCTGTAATAGTTTTGGAAAGATATGATAATGACATAATGTGTACAACACATGTAATATTTACTGCAATGACAGGTTGGAAGACCATATACCCTCTCCTGCAGTGACAAATTTCCTAATTATCTATATGTGATGCACATGCGAAGACTCAAGAAAGAACTATTAAATAAAAAATTACCTTTATAACAACCCTATCAAGTGTCCTATTTAATGTAGAGCGGTCCACATTGGGTAAAAACTCCTCTTCGCTTAGAATGGAAAGAAGCCGCAACGCTAGTTCAGTCGTAATAAGCTCCCTAGCATGCTGTCCAAAAGTCTGGAATACAAGGAATCATCTGTCAAAAACACCAGCAATAACCAACCTGAGAATTTTTACACACTATTCCAACTTAAAACAGTGTGGTGTAGTAAGAAAAACCTGCACCACAACCTTAGTTCAGAAAAGGTTAGGGATGAAATCATATCAGTAGCCCTTTCTCTTACTCCACAAAGCCAAGCGAAAAGGAAATGGACACAAGAACTTTCTAAAATGAGGATGATTGACAAAGTTAGCAAAGAATTACTTACCAGAAGAATCCTAAGCTTTGCCCTGTCATCACTCTCTTTCCTATTCCGGCAATAAGTAACTACAGTCATCTGTGCCTCATATCCTTTATTCTTACCAGAAATTTTCTCAATCTGTTTATATAACAGACAATTAACCTTTCTTTCAAGGACCAGAGCATTAATTAGAATATAAAATTACAATTTGATACCCACAGAGAGTTTATCTGAGTGATGATGAACCAATGATTCGATTTCCTCTAGTAAAGCTCCACTGTAAAGAATTTAAATAGCAATTTAATAAGATAGCAAATTTGAAAAAAAAAACTAATACAATGCCAATGCAAATGTGCGATCAGAGAAAGTTCAATAACTACCATGCAACTTACTCAATTATGATAGACAATTTATGTAAAAATAATTGAAAAAGCGTTGGGAAATAATAAATGTAGTTTCTTTAGCTCTTGGGCTTCCTCCAAAAATCTCAGCAGCTACATCATCTTCCCATAATTAGATCTTTCATGATTATGAAAATCTTAGCAGCTCATAGCTAACAGTTAAAGGAGAAAGAAAATAAAAATTAAATTTCAAGCTTGAGCTTCAATCTCAATTTTCACTAATCTTCAAGCTTGTCAAGATTCCGTTATTACAAGATAAACATAGAACAAACATAACTTGTAATTTCGCAAATTGATGATTGAATAATAATGCAAAGATACAAGTCACGAAGGAAAATTGAACCCAGAACGGTCAACGGTTTGTCAAACCGACATTAACTGAAGCACCAATATCCTTCCTATGATTAATTCTAACTAGGTAACGGATAAACAAATCACATTGAGCAAATTGAACTAAAAATCTAGATCAAGAATCACGCAAAGTCAGTTTTTTTTTTTAACAAAAAATTTAAAAAATTACCTGGTATGATAAAGATCGTGATTGATGGAGGTGATAGCATGAGGCCGGGTGCCATTAGATTTTCCATAAGCGAAGAAAAAATTATTAACAAACAGAGCAAAAAATGCTAAAATCAGAAGATTTGAAAGGGGAGTCAGACGCCGGCGAAATCCCATTTAAAATCAGCGATTTATTAGTGCAAAATGCAGGAATTCTGCCGATTTTTCATCTCATCCTTCGGAAAAAAGAAAAAAATTGGAAGAGATTTTTGCTACGGCGATCTTGTGAAAATTGGTTCGAAAGCAGTGAGTTCAAAGTCGACGATTTTTCGGAACAGCAGTCTTCCTGGAGAACGACGTCGTTAATTGCTTTTTGCCGACTGTTTAACGGCTATGATGCTACGGATCTGATTCCGCTTCCCATATGCGCGTTTATTATTAGTTGAATTTTCCTTAATTATTTAATTTCGTGTCTGAGTTGGATCTGACGGTTGCCAGTTGAGAAGAATTAGTGATGATTGGTCAAAAATTGAACAGTGGGGGTCCCACAAGTGATCAATAGGGATCTAGGGACTTGTTTGGGTTTATGTCAAAAAGTGTTTGTTTTCACTTTTATAATTTTTCACATTTAAAATTGAAAATGAAAAGGTATTTTTATTGATTTTTATATAAACATAAAAATGTATCTGGATTAGTACATAAGACTTAAGAGCGATAATGAAATTTTATTTTAATCTATTGTGGTTCTCATTACTAATATTGTTATTTTTTATAGGTATTGTGGTTGTAATTATTTCCTTTATATCAAGTCAGTTAAATTATTTTGAAATAAAAATATTATTTATTTTTTTGGTCATATTATTTTATAAAAATATCAAAAATAATTATTTAATTAGTTAGTTAATTATAACTAATACTTTTCACTTTTACATAAAGAGTCTTGATTTCTTTTAATTTATTTCAAAAAGATATAAACATAAAAATTTGATTAAAATATTTTTTTTCATAGTTTCTTTACTATTTTTTTAAAGAACATTATAAATGACGAATTTTTATCCTTTCAATAAATTAATATTATTATATTCTCAAATCAAATAAATTGAATTACACACTATACAATCAGATGTATATAAAATGTACAAAAAAACTTATTTACTCTTAAACTCAATATTTTCCACGTAACAAAAGAAATTGATGCCATTGTATAACACTGATTTTTGAAACATGTACTTTTTTAAACTCCATTTCAATAGAAATATTGCAAATTTGCAAGGTGTGATGACGGTGTTTGGGTTTAAGTATAGACTTAGTAGGCGTGGGTAGGATACCCTTGGGGTACTTGCAATGTGGGTATTCGAGGGTTTGGGTAGCATTTTTTGATATTTGAGTCTTGATTCTAATTTGATGGGATATCCTCAAACCCCCCATAAAATGGGCTACTAACATACTATTAGTTAGTTGTTTGAGTTTTTTTCTCAATTTAACTAGGGCTTAGACTACTAAAATGAGTCCAAATTCATTTAAAAACTTGAAATCTAAAATAATAGCCCAGAATGCTTCATCAATTAAATGTATAAATACTTAATAATATAATTTTTTTTTAAAAATAAAAGGGGGGGTACTTGATTGAAAATTTGGTTCCTACCCGTTACCCTATCCCTAATTTTTTGGGTACTCCCCTAAATATCCATTCAGATTTAGGGTATAAAAATACTTGATTCGAACGAGAAATACTCGATAAAGTTGGGTCAGATTGAATATCCCGAATCCAAACCCATTGCCCACCCCTAGGCATGGGAGTCATTGGGATGGAGTTTTGATGGGCTTGAATGTAGACTCAGTGGCTAGTTCTTAGAGGTTTAAGTTGGGATGAATGGCCCCAATCGGGAAGAAGCCCGGAGCTACCGAAGTGTCTAAAAATGCCTATAGTTATGCCCTAGCAAGAAGTTCGTGAGGCTGGAATAAATTTGAATAGGATATTAATGAGTTGAATTTGGATTGAATCAATCATATTCGAATTTGAAATTAATTATTAAAATTTATATTCATACCCAACCTGATATCTTATAAGATTTTTGCTAGTCAATACCATATTCGAATTCGATCGATATCAGAAATTTAATAAAAAAATCCAACTCGATTTAATATTTTTCTTTCTTTCTTTTCTTTTTTCTTTTTCATTTTAGATTATATAAAAATATTATATTTGTAAAGTAAATTTACATTATATTTGAATTTTTAACAAATTTTTATTATATATTTATCCAAAAGTTAAATATTTGAATATTAAACCCATATTTCATATTACATTAATGCATTAGTAAACTATTAAACATTACTATATTTGGCATTTTATTAGTATTTCTCTTATTTTTTAGACTAAAGACTCAATATTAATAACAAAATATAAACGTTAAACAAGACATTGAGTCAATATAATATATAGATTTTATTTTAAAATCTTTATTAATATTATATATAAGAGTATTAATTGAATAAAAAAAATTTAAGTTCGGATTCGGATATTTATCTAATTAGATTGCTTAATTTTATATTCGATCAACTTATTTCAAATTACAGATATTTATAATCAAATATGATTCATCAAATATTTCAATCGAATAAAAATCTTAAAATTGAAATTGAATTCGGATCGAATTCGAATTAAAATCCGATTCATATATAGACAGCCCTTAATTTGAGTACTTATGTCGAAATTTATTTTCTCATAAGACAGAGCCCATTTGAAATGAAATTATGCGTTCAAATCCTAATTATAGGATGCTTTTATTTCTAGTCGATTTTTTTTATGCATTTGATTTTTTATTTTTTTTTGAAAAATTTCAACTGCTAGCCTTGACCTCCTCATGGCTAAATGCAGGTTTGAGATGCGCATTTTATGTAGACTGACTACAATAAGGCCATTCATTACATGCATCTTCCTAACAATGGTCCTATGCCTATTACGTTATTTTCTTTGTAATGATGCTCATTTCGATTCTTATTACCTTATTTTCTTTGTCACGGTGCACGTTGAAGAATTGAGAATTTTAAAATAATTTATAAATTTAACATTTTTTGAGATTTTTTTTATAAGAATAAAATTTTATACCATTATCAACGAAACAACACCATATAAATTCCAACATCTACATTTCACTATGAATTTGGTCGTTGTTGCTTCATAAATACTCAAGATGGATAATTTGAACTTTGTATTAAGGCTTAAAGTGGAAATTTTTACATGGAACCGGACTAACTTGAGCAAAATCCTTGCTAACCTGCTCCTGACATTACCAATGCCAAGAATATGGAGTTGTACCTTCACTATAGTGATTGACAAAGAACGATTACAAGTAGAAATATGCGAAGTAAAAATATTTGAATGTGAAATTTTTGTATATATCAGATGTAATATACTTGATCTATCAATTAATATTGAATTAAAGAAAAATAAATGGTAAAAAAGACTTTCTTTTTATAATTTAATGTCTAATAATTACATCGATTCACTGTAAAATAACATTGAATTCTAAATCAAAACATGCACTCCACCGAGTGTGGATTACTAAATGAATATTCCAAGACAAATTTCCAGCATGAATAGCTCAAAAGTTCTTCAATACACGAGTACAAATTATATTTTGATATAAATTAAAATGAATTTTCAGAAACGTATTACTATCAAATTGATTCAAGTGGCACCACTCTCTTCTCATAATTAATGTTTGAGTTCAATTTCTCTGGACTTCTATCTTATCGTGTTGCAATAAAAAATAAATAAACAAGAAAAAAAAAAGAAAAGAAAAGAAAAGAAAGCTACTTCAAAATTTAAGATAAGTTGTTTGGACTTCTGGATAGTCCTTTTTCCAACTTGGACTTCGAATTAATTATCTACTTGACTTCTTGTGTAAATATTCCAATAATTTCATTCACATCCATACATTATAGTGTAGATTTTTTCCTGAAATGTGGAAAAGTCAAATGGCCCACTTGTTTTTCTTGGTTACCTGGATGAAAAAGTCATGGTCGACGTTGTCCAGCCGCTAGAGGAAGAAGCCCCTACATTGAAACTTCTCCGTGAGGTGTTGCTTTGGAAAATTCAGCTGGATAAGTTCGGGGGCACATAACTAGTGAACCAGGACTATCAGTTTGAGTGGATCACTGGTTGGGTTGGTGTAAGTCTACCTACCTTCTAAGAAAATTACCTTTCAATTATTTGGTTTAAAAGTCAATCCTCATTAATTTGAACTTTAATATTTTCATAAAAAGTAAGGACATTAAACTTTATCGATTTCCTCATGATGGTCCAGTCCACTTTGCTCAAAATTGGATATAATTTGAAATTTAGATTATCTATTTTTATTATATGGCATGATCAAATACAATCAATAAAACTTAATATGACCATTTTATGTTAGTACTCTTTCATAAATACTCCAAATTATATAGCAATAAAAATACGGTTCCATTATTTTGAACATTATATAAGAGTATCTTATATGTTTTACACTATTCTTATAAAATGATTTAAGTATTAAGAATTTGGTGAAACTTTAACAATTCTCATCAATTCTTCTAATTCAGTAATTCTATATGTTAATATAGATTCACTGCACACAATTGTGTGGATCCTTTAATAGTTTAAGGACAATCTACGACTGGCCAAATATTCATCATGACTGAACGAGGACAAAAAGGAAGCACGAACCCCATCTACAGCCATCAAAACAACCGCATGTAGCCAGTACCAACTGAAACTAAGGTTTTACATCTGTGTATGTCCAAGTTGTGTGAAACATAAAACACAAGGTGCAAGATTTTCATCATCTTGAAACTAGGCAGCAGCATTTGCCAAAATTTCAGAACCTTAAAGGGCTTGGATTCAAGGAAGCAAAAGTTCTGAACTCTTGATTGTGTTCTAACATAGCCATTTCTTGTTCATCCAAGGTCACCCAGGCTTCTATCCCTTCACCACACCTGGTGTCCATCAGAACAACAAGATTCATAAAAAATGGACCACTTGAATCAACGCTGCTAATCCATATAGGCTTCCCCCACCCAAATTCAACATCATAATATCCCAGATTACACCAGCTGGTGAACCCAAAATAATCCAGATCTTTGGACCCAAGTTCCTCAATCTCCTTGAGGTACTTATGCATCATTTTTGATCCCTCATCTCCTCTCAGTTTCTTCACATAGTCCCCATCAATTCTGGAAATAGATCCCCTTACTTCATCCACCAAGCCTGAAAATCCAAGATTTCCATTTCCTCCTGTGCATTTTGCAGATGACATCCAAATCAGGTTCCCGAGGGAATGTCCTGAGAAGTTTGGAGACGCCCTTCTGCGCAGGTTGACAACATGTGTAAGAAGAGACGGCTTCTTGTGGCCAAATCTTTCTTCTGATGCGGCCATTGCACATTTCCATATGAAACCAGAGACAATTGTGATACGCGTTGAATTACTCCCAGCTGCCTTATCTTTGAGAGAGGCAATTGCCGGCCCATCAAAAACAAATCTCTTGGTCACAAATGGTCCTTTCTTGAACAAAGAACCCCACATTGCCATTGATGCATCTTTAAACCATAAGCCATCAGCCGGGAAGAGAGAAGCAGCAGAGAAATCAGGGCAAGAAACGAGCTTTCCTTTAGCAGCATCGGCCCAACTTTTTAGAAAGGTGCTTAAGGCAGTTCCGTCGAGAATTCTATGGGATATACAAAGTCCAATAGCAATCCCCCCACATTCAAATTCACTTGCTTGGATATTAGTCACACAAGATCCTCTGCTGGTGAGTCCACAGGGAAGAAACTGAGCAATCATCTTAACATCAGGGCTTTTAAGAAATTCTCCTAGACAATAATTTTTAATCTTTGCTGTGGTGAAACAAGCCCCCTGATCATCACAATCAATAGAAAGATCATCTCTGATGGTCCCTGCAAGTGGAAAAAAACACGATAAAGTTTCTGACAATGATCTCTTGAGCACAGATAATCTCCCAAGAACTTCAAGACGGCTGGCAGAATTGCCATTTGGATAGAAGATGACTATAGGAGCATAGGCAGCAGGAATGAGATGATCCAAAATGCACAACCTGAAGTTTCTGAGGTGATTTGGAGTTGGAAAGGATGGCTTAATCCTCTCGACGGATAAGATCTCTACGTCCATGATCATTTGTTGTGTTAGAATAGGATGATAGAAACAATGGAAACAAGGGGTTTTTATATCTTTGTCTCATTAGTGAGGAATCTGGTCCAAGACAAAGTGGGATGTGGCCAACTTAATGTCTATGGGATTATACTTATGCCCTAAAATAAGAATATATTTTGATCATCTGAATGTAGTTAGTTTGTGGCATTTGGATTTTTTATTCCATTTCCTATTTTATCTTTTATTTCAACTCTATGTATTTATGCCAAATGTATTTGATTCTCAATTAGCTATTTTTATAAGAAAATATTTAATATATATGTCATGTATTTATGAAATGTAATAGAAAATGGAATAAGAAGTGAAATAAAAGATCCAAAATTCGAACTCATCAAAACTCTGAAATGGAATAAGAAGTGAAATAAAAGATCCAAAATTCAAACTCATCAAAACTCTGAAATAGATAGCTGAAAATGGTATATTGTATCCAGTTAACTATAATATTGTTCAGTTGTGTGGTTCAAAATTGTTCGGCTGCTTAAGGGGGAAGAGCCGTGTGCTAAATGATCATCTTTCAAAATCGTTAAGTTGTAAATGAAGGAAATGAAAGTATATTGTCTCTAGTTTTTTAAGCAAGAATATAAAATTGACTTTTTCCCATCTTATTATGTTGAAAAGTTGAAAATTCGATTTAATTAATTATTATTTTATAAAAGTTAAATTTTAATACATGTATCGTAATATCTCATATAATTGAGCCTTTCATGTTTAGAGCATCCATCAGAATTTTTACTTTTGATTTCGTTGAACAAATAATTTTTGAATCCTCTTTTCAAGCAACACATGCAAAGAGATCCACCAATAGTCAAATAATTAATTAACTTTTGAAAGATATTTCTATATTTAATTTGTTTTTCTTCTATTTTATTTTTAATTGTGTTGTCTCAAAATTATTGAGTTGTATGCTAAATAATAACTTTCAAAAAAATATTTAGTTATAAGTATAGGAAATAAAAGTCTATCATTACTTATTTTTAAGCAAAAATATAAAATTAACCTCCTGATGTCCTTTTGCTTTACAACAAGTGCATTGATATGTCATTTTTAATTTAAAGAATAAAACTTTCATGAGTATCGACTGACAATAGCTTATAAAAATTAAATTTTTATGTCCAACTATAGATTTGAACATTGTCAAATTTGTCCACCCTCAATGAAGATTCTAGTTATTTGTAATAATAATGTTTTAGGACCAAAATAAAAGAAATGAGGCCCTGAGAAGTGGTACCAAAAATTAACTTATAAAAATATAGTTGCCGTGCTGCAACTAATTTTGTTAATATAATCGAATGCAGGC
This sequence comes from Jacaranda copaia, assembly GCA_014898725.1. Taxonomy (NCBI): domain Eukaryota; kingdom Viridiplantae; phylum Streptophyta; class Magnoliopsida; order Lamiales; family Bignoniaceae; genus Jacaranda; species Jacaranda copaia. The sequence continues at coordinate 222,264 of JACGDI010005642.1, read as the reverse complement.
CATTGCAACAGGTGGGAGCATTCTCCAGATCTAATTTGTTGGTATAACCAAATTCAGGCCTTGAGAGGTGGTACCAACAATTAATTTATAAGGATAAAGATGGCAATGAATTGACATAGAACATCTACCTAATTTAGCAATGAGGTACACTAGCTTGAGTTATGGTGTTCTTGTTTAGATGTTAAGACACACAAATCTTTTTTAGAAAATCAGGGTTCTTGTGCTAAATTCATGCTTTACAGTACTATTATAATTAGTAAGGGCCATGTTTGATATTGTCTAATAGTTACAATTGAAGTTGGTAATATACGTTAATAGGTTGTTTGATAAGTGAGATGGGAAACGCTGGTCAGCCTGCAACTCGTGCCTAGTCGACACAGTGCAATAGGTTAAGGCCTATTCTTGTAGCGACCTAAGGCTTATGGCTGAGTTATCTTGCTTAAAATTTACAATATTGCCCTTAATATAGAAGAATAATTTTTCAATTATTCATTTTTTAAGGACAAAATAGTTATCCCAAAAATAATACGTTGTATCAAACACATCATAGCAGATTATTTGAGATTTGTGTGGTGGATTATGTATATCACAATCTCAATTATCAAACATGATAATAAATTATCTAATCTCTCTTTATCAATCACTATTATAATAACCTATATTCCCTAAATTCTATATCAAACATGGACAGGAAAAATAATGAAAACCTAATGAGCTTGTGTTATAGTGTACTTCTGTTTGGCCAAACAACTTTGGGCTAGAATTAAAACTAAAGGCCCAATTAATTTGCAATTGGACTTTGCCTCGAATGTCTTAAAATAAATATGAAGGCCCACATCTCAAAAATAGTACGTTGTATCAAATACATTATAGCAGATTGTCTAAGATTTTTATAGCGATTTATGTATATCAAAATCCCAACTATCGAACATGATAATAAATTATCTAATTTTTCCATATAACCACTATTACAATAGCCTATATTCCCCAAATTTTATATCAAACATGGCCAAGGAAAATAATGAAAACCTATTGAGCTTGTGTTCGACTGTACTTCATTCTTGCCAGACGACATTGGGCTAGACTTAAAACTAAAGGCCCAACTTAATTTGCAAATGGAATTTGCCTCGAACTTCTTAATAAAAATATGAAGGCCCACATACTTCATCTTATTGGGCCAAACTAACCTAATTAGAAAGCCCATATACGATTACTAGTTGGCTCAAGCCCAGAGAAGTGGCCGACAAAAGTGAGTCAGAAAAAGCGCGTGCCCACAAGTATTGACCATTCGCCCGCCAAACCGACTTTAAGCCTCCGCGTCTAATAATAATAATAATAAAAGTAGTTGAATAATAATTTCATAAAATTTCACTTTGCCCCCTTAAATTTTATGTTTATCCCTTTACCCCTCAAATTGAGAAAGTATACACTTTACCCCAATTAAGATGATATAATTTGTGTTGCAATTTTATCCTATTTTTGATGTATTAGGAATACATAAGAGTTGTAATATTGAACTTTTAAAATTTTATTTATACTAAATAAAATTAATTATTCTAAATTTAAATTTACCTGCTTTCTTAAAGACCGAGAAGTGAATTAAGAAATTACTTATATTTGAAAAAGTTTTGTATTAATTTATTTCTCTATGATGATTGGCTTATTATTTAAGAAATTATAATATCATTGAATTTTATTTTAATTTACTAAATTAAGAAATAATTTTTATTTGATAGATTAGTTTTATTTTAATCGTCATAAATTATTACTAATAACTATTCTTTACTTAATTATGTTGGCTTTGGATAAATACATCAATTATTATTAATTATTTGTAATTATAATGAATGGAATTGTTTTATTAAATGAAATTATTATTTTATTTTGTTTGTAATAAAATTTAATTATATTATTTTAATATTAGTCAAATGAATTAGGAGAAAAAATTGAATTATATTATTTAGATAATTGAACAAATTTAACTTTAATATTTTCTAAAGTGTATCTAAAGGAAGATCAAATTAAAAAGAAATATAAATATTTGGTCAATTGGAGGGAAAAAGTTCATATATTCTATAATTGTGGGGTGATATTGTATACTTTATAACTTGAGGGAACGAATTTACAATTTAGGGGGGCAAAATGTAATTCCACCGAATGTGCTAAACCGACATACCCGGTCAAATTAAATCTCACCCGTTAAATCCGCCCCCCAGCTTCTATAAATACGATCGCCCTCTCTCCCCTTACCTCAACGGATGTTTTCTTTCTGTGCTGTGGGTGGTGGTTTGGTGTTCTCGGTGGATGGGTTTCTCTTCTCTCGTTTGATTTTATCAGTATTTCAATTTTCTCTTGATCTTGCCTTAAATATTGAATTGCTTGTTGGTTTCTGAGATTGTGTGGTGCGACTTATATTGATTCTTGAAGAATTTTGGGATCACCTTTTCCGTTTTCAGAGATTTTGATTCTGATTCTGATTCCTTCTTTGGTGAGCATGAATTGGGAAGAATTGATGTTGTAAAGGCGATTGTGCAATTGGTTCTGTTCTTCTGGTTTATTTTGATTATATTTCTTCTACCTGGTTCTTGGATTTATTGGGTTTTTATCTGCAGGCCGAGGGTTTCTGCGAAAGGATGGGTAGCGTGTAATATGTGAAAGATAAGGGATTAATTTTTTCGGTGTCCTGTCAACTTCTTTTCCTTTTTGGGGTTTCGATTGCCAATTGGTAACTTGGAAGTCTTGCTGGTTGGATAAAAATT
>JACGDI010005642.1:189145-201047 GCA_014898725.1 Jacaranda copaia | reverse complement strand
TTCAGTATAAATAATTTTTAGGTTCATAAATTAAATTTAAATATAAAATAATGAATAATTTTTTGATATGAGTATACGGATAATTTATCGGTATAAACCATACCAATACCCATATCCATTACATTATTAACTTTAATAAATATGAACATGAAAATGAATATGAGTATAATATTTTACGCCTGAATAGAGTGTGATACTATCTATTTACAGGCCTACTACTATTTATTATAATTTATACATCCCATGCCTAAATCAAACACAACAAGCAAACAAGTTCTCAACATACCCCGACTGTTAGTACAAATAAAAAGCGCATGTACATGCATGTGGATCTTGCCACTCGCCAATTGCCAATCCAATTGCATCACGATTTTATCCTTTTCTCGCTCCAACCTATTTGATGAAAACGTGTAAAACGAACTATAAAAAGTAGTGGGAATGGTGCTAATAAAGGTGAAGACACCCCATTGGCAAGCACACAAAAGCAAGCTTTCTCCTTTAAATTGCCCTTACCCACTACCCCTCTCTATTGCCTTTTCCAAAAGCTCATACATGAAAGAGAGGGCAGTAGCCATGCAACATTAGAACCCGACAAAAGTTCCTTTGTTGTTTTTCCTTTTTCAAAACCTACATATGCTCTATGGAAGATATATATATATATATATATATACACATACTTATCCATATAAAAGAATTATTATTAGTATGGAATTATTTTTCGTGAAATTTCAACTTGAAAGATTTAAGTAGAAGAAAAAGGTCGAGAATAAGTTGTGTGGTTAGAAGAATAAACTTTTTCCACATGTTAACTGGGATAATTAATGCGGTCTAAAATAAAGAGATCAAATTTAAAAAAAATAATACTAATTTTTAGAACAGATCAACTTATGAGCTATTAATGCAACTCGTTCTGCTATAATTAAATATTTTAATAAAAATATTATTTGTAAAGAAGGATAATATATTCATAAAAATTATCGTGAATATTCTTATTGTCAAAAAATTTATAAGAGTCGGATTTAGTCGGAGGGCTAACGCTAAACCTTCTCTTGTAAGAGAAAATCAAATTCGAATAATGAATTAGAAATAAAGCATTTTCGTGCCCCGTCAATTTTAAGGGACCCTTCCCTATTATGCGCCACAGAGTCGCTATCCCCTCTCTCCCTCCTCTAATTTATTTTTGTTTTTTTTTAATTTCTTCCAATTACTCTATTTTGTCACATTTATTATACTTATTTCATTCAATATCATAATTTCATGCTCTCTCTCTCTCTCTCTCTCTCTCTCTGCAAAAGGACACGCAAATAAATAAGAAAATTTTCATTTTTATTCTCAACTCCAACAATCTTTCTGCTCCAGTTTCTTATAATTCTCTGCTAGTTTATGCTCTGGAAAATTTTGTGGGCAATCGGAGATGCAGTTTTTTGTCCGGTGAATTGTCGCCGGAGATCGCTCTCAGATCTGTATGTCTCTCCATCTCTGTAGGTGTCTGTTCATTTATGCTCAGCTGCGACTATTTAGCTTTATGTACGTGCCTGTGCCTCTGTTGATTTACTTTACCTTGGAGTTAGTTTCTCTACACTTGTGAGATCTTTTTGACCATTTTGTTGACTTCTGCTGGGAAAATTCTATGACCTTTAGCTTGAGGTGTGCTTATTGTTCAAGAAACTAATTGTCTGTTTTAACGATTTTGTGATTTTTTTTTAAAGAATTCAACTTAGCTAATTTCTGGTGATGGTGTAAATCTTTTTGGCCCTTTCTGGTTGAATTTGTGGATCCTGTTGGTTTACTCTTTTATGTTTTGTTACAGGATTCATATTTACATGTGTTTCCTTTAGTTGATCTTGAAACTTAATGCATTGTTAGCCTGGTGTTATCTCATAATTAGTATTCAAGACACAACGGAAACAGTTGAGAAAGAATCAAATCTTTTCTTCATTATTTTGGAGAATACCAGATTTTGGATGGTTTGGACTGCGGACTCATGTTTTATGCATAATTTCCTTCCTGATCAAGTTGTAATTTCCTCTGGGATCACTATGGTATAGTTAAATATTTATAAGAAACATTGGATGCCATAGTGGAATTACGACTGTGATTTGTGGGGCGGGTGGATTGAAATGCCACCTAAGTTATGTATACTACCGTCTATGTGGTATCTGATGTGGATTGCATGCGGCAGGTGAATTACGCTGTTTGGATGCAAATATAGCTAAAAATAAAGCAACTGGGTGGTGCTCAGATGATAAGAACTGATGTTATTGGCAGTAGAAGGAGGAGGGTTTTTCTCTTCTTCAGCTTCTGGATATAGTAAGGGCTTGACCCTTCTTCTATTGGGTCAGAAAAACAAAGAGAAACCCATGAGAGTAAACCCATGGAGTCAGTACCAGTTGGTGGACCAAGAAACTGATCCTGATCTCCAGCTGGCTTCTGGGAAGAATAGAGTTGTCCGGGGGTGCGCCTCCTTTGTGTGCTTTGGTCACGCTGCCGCTGAACCTCAGAGCCCGTCTCTGAAAGTGGGACCCACTCAAAACCAAGAAGTCTTGCCTGGGCCTCTAGATTTTGATGAGAATAAAGATCAAGCACATTCAGTTGATACTGTTGATGATAATGTTGATAGCAATAGCAGGATAGATAGTCTTAAGAGTAGCTTGAAGAACTCGGTAAATAGTGTTCCAGTTGCTGGCGGTGTTATTGATGGGGGCGGAAGAAATAGCAGCAATCATGAAGCATCATGTGAAAAGGAGGTTACTTGTGAAATGGAGAGGAAGAAAGTGCAGTGGACAGATACAGTGGGGGGAGAACTTTTTGAGATTCGGGAATTTGAGATGAGGTACGAGAGCTTATCATGCATAATTTAAATGAAAACATGAATTAACCATATTGATCTGGGGCTGTTATAAATTCTTCCGTGGTTTTTCTCTTGCTAGTGTACTTGTTTAATGTGAAGTAAATGTAATACACAAGCATATCTTGCCTGCTATCGTCAGCTTGATTACCTTGTAGCTTTGTTTCTTGTTTTGGTTGTGCTAAATATATATTATTATAGAATGTGAAACATCTGCCGTTAGGTTGTATCTTGCCTGCTTCCTGTTGCTATAGTTCCAACCCATGTGTTGTCAAGACTAGCTCCTTTATCCATTTGCTTATTTATTTGTCCAAATATTGTTCAGTTGGAAAGCTCCTTGAGGTGCTAGCTCTATCATGCTAGTAGCCTAGTATAACAGGAAAACTGCATATGTACTATGGTTCTGCTTGATGTGTCTTTTATTTGTGGTGCTATGGTGTCTCTCATTTAAACCTCGACTATTAGGAGAAGCCAGAGGTAGAATGAGTGTCTTTTGACAAAGTATTATAATTTTTTTTTTTTCAAAATACCATAAGAAATTTTTTTTATCATTTAAATCATGAATTAGTTCAAATGTTGATTTAAAATTAGAAGTGGAGGGAAATGTGGCTGTTTTCGATCCAATCGATATTTTTGTCAATTTTCTGGTGTTCTTCTGTCCAGAGAATAAACTGTGCCAAATTCAGGCATAGCTTTATCAGATATAATTACATATGGTTGTATTTTGCTGTTGTAGGATCTAGCTTCTTTATGTAACTTTTAACAATTGCTTCTCTAACCTAGCATTCCATGTTTCTCAGTGAAGAGGGATCAGATGATGAATTTGATCACGGGAACAGAAAGACTTGCGCATGCAGGATAATGTAGTCTGAGTTTTTCCCAGGGGCCTCCTTGTGGGCTTGATTTGTATGAGGCAACCTATGGTTTGTTGCTTCAAGCACCAATGGCGAAATATCAGTTCATCATCCCTAGCTCCATTATTGGACGATGGAAAAGAAGATTTTGAGGCGATGGGGGATATCAATGCTGCTATTGATCTGTTGTGTGCATTTTCTTGCTCATTCCATTCCTGGTGCAATGGTTCTTTCTCTACTCTAGTTCATAGTCATCTTTGCCGTTGTCACAATACTGCCTTTTGGTTCTAGATTGTTGTTTCGATTTGGAGACGTCTCCCTCTCCCTCATTTATTCAGTTTGAGAGCATGGATGAGGAATGAGGTCGTCTCCTTCTCTGTAGTTTCTTCAGTCAAGAGCATGGATGAGAGAATACTGTTTTGTATTTTGTAGTTGTTCATATGGAATAGATTTTCATTTTGAAAGCCATGTAAAGCATGCATTGATTTCTTGCTACGGAAGTGGTGCTTCTGGGCAATGCGTGCTAATTTTTGTTTGCAAGGAGAGTTTTCCTAATGTTTTCATGTTGAAGGGGATTTTTTAGCTTACAAGGAAGAAAATGCCCATTTTCTGATGATTAGCACATTAAATCCATTTCCATCTGACCAGCTGTCCAGTTGTATGACTAGTAAAACAGGCTCAAATATAGAACACAAATACGCAGTTGCATTTGTATTGTTCTGAATTTTGTATTTCTCCAAGTATTTTTAAATATAATTTATTCTTCTAGGAAAAAGAAATCAACATCCAATATTACTTGTAAACAAGTTCTAGTGGGATAGAAAGCCCGGTGCTGTAGGAAAAGAAAGTCATATACGCTCACAGTATTTTGAATTCTTTATTCTAATTTATATTTGTATATATATATTATTTTATAATTATATGTTAAGTGTTTATTTATTTATTCTGTAGTCAATTGGTTGAAAAACATCTTTCTCATACTCTTTTTTCAAACTTACACATGTAGATTCATACATATAGTTTGTTAGAATTTAAATTATAAATATTACAAAGTGTAGGAATAATTTTATTGAGTCAATTGACTATTCAACATCACTCTTACACGTCTACAGTGAACTTTTAATGTGCGTGTACGTATATCAATAAAAAAACTCAATATTTATTTATATATGAATCAAATTTGTTTGTAAGATAAATAAAAATGCAACTGAATATGCTATTATTTTTTGCTATTTACTAAAAAACAATAAAAGGTTAAGAATATTCCCAATGTTTTGTATGAAAAGAGAATGCCCTTTTTTTAAAAAAAAATAAAATAAAATTATCCTTTTCTTTTTTTGGCACTTGTGATTTGACTAAACTTAACCAGCATATTGTTCAGAAACTTGGCTCCATTTCATCCACAAGTCCCTCGTTTCCAAACCATCACTGATTCACAATCTTCTCCCTCTTTTCCACCCGTACAAACTTGCAGAGTTTCAACAGCAGAAACAAAAGAAAAACAAAAATGTCGGTGGCATCATCACCTTCATTCCCATGCATCAGACTCCCCAATCCTTCATCTCCATCTCCACCATCATGTTCCTCGTATTTACCCTCTTCTTCTTCCTCCTCTACCTTCAAATTTACCATAAGGAGCTCCCAAGCTGAGGGCCCTTTGAGAAGACCAGTGGTTCCTGCACCTGTGAAGCCTGTGCCGCCATCTCCATCACCGCCAACTTCTCCGCCGCCACCGAGTGCACCTCCGAAGCCGGTGGTGGGGATTGCTGTGGAAGACAAGAATGTGATTACCTTGGAGTTTCAGAGGCAGAAAGCCAAAGAGCTTCAAGAATATTTCAAGCAGAAGAAGCTTGAGGCAGCTGATCAAGGTCCCTTTTTTGGATTCATTGGCAAGAATGAGATCGCCAATGGCAGGTAATCATGAAGTTACAGTGAGCCCTAACTTGTTTGGTATTCTTCATTTCGATTAGGGAATACTTTTTTTATTTTTTTATTTTTTTTTATTTTCAGTGATTCTGATTTCTTGGATCGGATTGGAATTGATGATTGAGATGATTGCAGCAAGCTTTAGGTCAATTTATAGTTGGCAGTGTGCAATTCTGTGGTTAGGAATGGGAAACTGAATTTAGGTTTTATAAAATTCAATGCTGTAAGATTTTCCGAAAATTAAATGGTTAATCATCTGTAGCTTATCTGCTATGAAAAGTTTCCACCCCATGCTGCAATCTGAGAACTTGCAATTGGGGCGCAGTGGAATTGCAAGGAGGAAAAGAAACATGGCACTGTCCGTCCTAATACTGAGAGAACCATGGAAATGATCATCAAATTCTTTCTGGACTTCCTAGGGTTTAAATGTATATTTGAGACTATCAAGGAAGAAACTTGGACATAATTTCAGTATAATAGCCATGCAAGAATCAAGATGAAGTGATGAACGCCTCTTCTATTGTTTTATAGTTTACTACTGACAGAGCAAGGAGCCCTAGTACATACTTCCGACTAGAATTTTGGACGAAACCCTTTCTTCGTTTTAGTAGAACATATTTATTATGAGCTAGACGAGCAGCCTTTAGTGGCATTTAGAAGGTGTCTGAGTGAGCTCATGAACACTTTAAAATATCTTATAACATGCTTGAGAGTTATAACATGTCATAGGGGGAATCTTTAAGAAAACGTTTATAAGTGTCCAGAATAAAATGTTAAGATAATATAAACTCTTTTTGAGGAGTCTCATTTATATTTAAAATCTTGACAAACTATTAAGCTTAACCACATTAGTTATAAAATTGTTATTATTAATATTTTATAAGCTCCAAGTCTTATTTGATCTAAAAAATTCAAGAACTTAGTATTAAAGTAAGATACAACAAACGTCTTATACACTTCAAAAATATTTTATAAAATTTAAGATCTTTTAAGTAGGCTTAGTCAAACACTGTTGTTAATGAGCGTATGGTGAATTGCCGAAGTGTAGTTAGCTTTAATTGTTTTAAGCTTCACTCTGCATAACTCAAAAAATTTGATTCTTATTTAAACTCAGACTGCTGCTGTAGATTATTATAGAAAAAAAATGATGTTTGTGGCCATCTTCTCGATATGTGGTTCTACACAGTTCGTCTAAACTTCTGTCAGAAATTGAAACAATAGAATCAGAGCCTATTTAAAACAAAACACCTGATATGCAGTCCTGAAAAATCAAACTCAGATAAGTGTGTTTTACTATTTTTCTTTAGTTAGTAACATTTTTACTAACTAGTTTAGCTATTTTTGACCTTAAAATCTATTGTATTTGCTTCGACTTTGTTGCCATTCTCTCATATGTTATAATCTTGTTCCTGATCTCCGGAAATTGGTCAAGCAGATGGGCTATGTTTGGTTTTGCTGTGGGAATGTTAACAGAGTATGCAACGGGCTCCGACTTTGTGGATCAAGTTAAAATTCTCCTCTCCAATTTCGGAATTGTAGATCTTGAATGATTCTTTTCTTGTTCCTTTTGGGGTCTGCGTTAGCTTTCTCCCTTTGTAACATTTGAGTTCATCAATATTTTGAGTGATTTTCTTCAGTTTCTTGTGGTTGAATGTGTGAATTTGGTTGTAGCTCCTCAACTCTATTGGACTTTTTTTTTCAGCATATACGAAGAAAATCCCTCTGTATATTTTGGTAAAATGTTTTATATTAGCTGTGTTAAGAAAACTGATTTCCTGAGAATAACTCTTTAAGAAAAGTACTTATACCTTTTTTCCACATATGCACACATGCAAGTAGGGTTCATTCAGGTTCGAATCCTAAAGCAACTTATATGTGTGAGGATGGCACCACTTTGCTTGTTGACACAGTGGCTTTTCCGTCTTCAAATGATGTTGTTTTGTGTGCGTGTGTTTTTACTTTCAACTCCCTCTCCAAAATACAGGGTAATAAGGTATAAACATTGCACAAAGATTCTATGGTCTATGAGTGTGACTTGGGTACAAGCTTTTCATGTATGAAGTATCACAACTGAAGAAATTTATTCAGCTCCGAGGATGGAAAGATTGCTTCATTTCCGAGCTGTACTACCCATTACTCAAGTTAGGTGACCTTTTGATGCCCGTTAGTAGATTGAGGTGTGAACAATGGAATGGACATAAACTAACTACTACCCGGGAAATTCTCATCAAGATCTCAGACTTAGATTGTGTCGAATTATAACAAATAACCTACCCACAATCGGAAAAATCTCATCAAAGAAATGTTTCAATAATCCAGATAGTATCATTTCAACTTTTTCCCTCATTTTTCGACAAATACTGATTTAAATGTCTGGAGGATTTTATGAGATAAATTCAATAATCTCAACCTTTCGTATGCTTTTCAGGACACGGTTTCACCATCCAACCCACTAGTAACAGTTGTGCAGGAAATCATTAATTCATGTCATTTTCTATTTTTGCGACCAAAATTTTTTCTCCTTATAATTATCAACATGTTCTGTAACAAGTATAATGATTATTTGGCAATAGTTTATGGTTTAATATTACGATAATATTCAAATAATTGATAATATATAATTTTGTTAATATCCGATAATTAGATCCTATGAAAAAGCACTTATAACAGGACAAGAGGATCAACCTATAAATTGTTTTGTAAGTGATGCGATATCAATTCTCTATTGCAAGAATTTCTTCAAGATTTCATGCTGAACTCAAAAATAAGTCTCTTTCAAAAGATCAACATCATATTTCTTTTGGGAAAGATGGTAAAAATAAAAATGTGTGGTCTCTAATTTGAAAGCGCGCATACTTCAGATATTTCATGTGAATAAATAGTTGAATATTTCTAATTTAACTTTGAGACTGTTTGTAGATTTTGAATTAAGATTTTAGACGAAAGCTGATGTTTTTGAGTTATCTCATAAGTATTGTTCTTAATTATAAATTTATCGAATTACCCTTTAGTCGTAAGTTTGTTATATTTGAAGATAAATCTCAGTATGACTAATTCATTTTTGTCTAACCCGTATGTTTTGCCTCAAGTCTAATGTATTTCAGACGGAAGAAAAAAAGTGAAGAAAATGGGAAAGAAGATGGTATTCGTGGGCAGGGGAAAAGCCAGTGGCTACAGTTATTACATCCGATGATGTTTCATGTATTCACTATTCAGCGGAAGAAGCTAAGTCCAAGAGACCTCTTCAAACATCACTTTTTCAAAATATCTTCACCATCAATATTCCAAATTTAACTGCCGGCCTGCCGGCCTACTTGTGACCCCCAGAATCCATACTCCAAATCATGCTCTTTCATTTTCCTGCCTAATAAAAACACTCGTTCTATTCCACTTCTACCATGTCCTATTTCCCTTATTCCCTTGTTCTTGTTCAATGTTCTTTTTGTTAGATATAATAGTAATATCAATGTTCCATATCATTCAAGAACTCAAGAAAAGTGTTCAAGAGGAAGAATACTTTTTTTGACTTATGGGGTGTGCTCAGAGTAAAAGATTTTCCACGAAGTCTCCTCCTCAGGGGCTGGAAAAGGTGAAGCTGGAGAATGGATATGTCAAAGGAGGGTATGTTGGGGGAAGAAGGTCGACGGGCCTGAGGCATTCCAGGCAGGAGTGTGTTCGAGTTATGAAGCCCGAATCAAGAATTGGGAATGGGAATCATGTGACTAATGAAAGGCCCAGTTTTGGGGGCAGAAAAGATGTTTTGGAGGGAGGGAGAAAGAGAATTAGCAGTAAAAGAGGTGGCTATGATGGTAAATTTTCAGACAGGGTTGACTTGGCAAAAACAGCAGGAGGAGATGAGCTGGTTGATGGTTGGCCGAAGTGGCTGACTGATAATATTCCAAGGGAGCTTTTGAGGAATATAGTTCCAAAAACTGCTGATAACTATGACAAGATAGACAAGGTTATTCTTCTGTCTTCCAACCTTTTTTGATCTTCAAAAGTTTTGCATTTTAATATGAGATCAGTTTATTTATAGATTAGTAGGTCAAATAGCTTGGCTTGAATTGAGCTTAGGTTGGACCAAACTCATAAGAAGTTATAGGAGAGAATCTAATTCGCACAGGTCGTAGGTCTTATGAGTAAATTACGGAATGATCTTGGATAATGTCTAAATGGTATATCTTGTTTGTTGACTAAGTTTGTACTTCGGTTCCTCTTATGACAAATGATAGAGATATTTATAATAAGGTATCAATTATATTTTGTATGTTAACTAAGTTTACGTTTTGATCATTCATGTGACAAATGACAAAGGTATTTATAGTAGGGTATTGTCCTAATATAGCTAGTCCTGTTGAGTCTATGTGGAATCATCCAAGAGCTACCATGCCACATCACCATCACTATATGGGCCAAATAGGTCCGACGCCAAGAGAAGGCACGGATCTTGAGGGCATATTTGTTAATTTTCCAAAAGTGAAGGGTTTTTGTATTTTCTAGGCGGATTTCCCTCTCTCACATTTCTTCTGATTTCTTACTAAAATTCATCCCTCCTTCGGGTTTGCAGGTGGGACAGGGGACATACAGCAATGTCTATAAAGCTAGAGATAAGGAAACTGGAAAAATTGTGGCCTTGAAGAAAGTTCGGTTCGACACTTCAGAACCTGAGAGTGTGAAATTCATGGCAAGGGAGATCTTGATTTTACAGAAATTAGATCATCCCAACATTGTAAAGCTTGAAGGACTGGTCACCTCAAGAATGCAGTATAGTTTGTACTTGGTTTTTGACTATATGCAGACTGATTTATCCAAAATCCTGTCCCGGCCCGATGAGATGCTCACAGAACCACAGGTTGAAAGCTATCCATACTGATGTTTTCTGGGATTGTGCTTATTCTGTGATAGCTGAGGTTATGCTATAATCTTTGCAGATCAAATGTTATATGCAACAACTGCTTTCAGGCCTCAAGCATTGCCATGAGCGTGGTATTTTGCACCGTGATATTAAGGGATCAAACCTACTCATTGATAGAAATGGGATGCTGAAAATTGCAGATTTTGGGCTTGCAAATTTCTACAATACTAAAACGAGGCAGCCTCTAACCAGCCGAGTTGTCACACTTTGGTACAGAGCCCCAGAGCTGCTGCTCGGCTCTACAGATTATGGAATAGGTATTGATCTTTGGAGCGCAGGTTGCCTCATGGCTGAGATGTTTGCCGGGAGGCCAATTATGCCTGGCCGGACAGAGGTAATGCTAATAGTTGAGTGTCAAGTTTGAGTCAATTGCAAAGAATAGAGAATCAGCATTAATTAGTGCAATCCACGCAAGCCAGTTTATTGGCATAGAAAATCCTTAAACTTTGACTATATCTCTTAATGATTCAGGTTGAGCAGGTCCACAGAATTTTCAAACTCTGTGGCACCCCTCCGAGTGATTATTATAAAAGATTGAAGCTCTCAATGGATCTTAAACCTCCTAAGTCCAAGCCCAGTCTTCAGGAAACTTTTGGGAACTTCCCTTTGTCTTCATTGGGTCTTTTGAAGATTCTGCTGGCCTTAGATCCTGCTCATCGTGGATCTGCAGGTTTGGCTCTGCAAAATGAGGTTCATCTAAATCTCGAAGACTGGTCAAGGGACATTTTGCATACTAGAATTTCTTGGCATTGCTAAATGATGTTTTCTCCATAGTTGCATCTTCTTGGGCACTATGTGCATGTTGAAGTAGTATTCCAATTCTTAAAATCTTTGAACCTGTATATGATTTCTATTGCAGTTCTTTCAGACAAGCCCTTTAGCATGTGACCTTTCTGGTTTACCAGTAATCCACATTGAGGATGATGATGAAGCTCTGATAATCGACAAGCGAAAGTAATTCATTCTTACATAGTTCAGAACCCTGAGACAGCTGCTATGGCATGGCCTTTCTTATTTCTGTCAAACTTTTGTGTTAAACTTATTTCTGTTCTGTCATGTTCAGGCACAGGACTTCTAAAGGGAGGCGCCGTTCTCAATCACAGAAAGAGAATAGGAAGAAAACGACTGCTGCTGAGAGACCCAAAGGAGATGCCGAGGGCTCTCATCAAAATCTCCAGGTGAAAACTTAAGGCCATCAACTAAGTCCATCTTTATTCACATAAGTTGTTGTCAAATTCTATAATTAGGTGATTATTTTACATGAAGTTTCAACGTTGCCATCATTATTGCTCAGGACACACAGAAGAGTGCAGAGACGATGATCTTTAGCAGTGTACCAGGAAGCAGCACAAGAAGGAG